>JABYPW010001833.1:0-13471 GCA_016880775.1 Phymatotrichopsis omnivora | reverse complement strand
CTCATATTCCATCCACGTTTGCATATGTTTCCTTGGAGTCATGCGGCATATTGTCTTGAGCTCTTGGAAACCTGTACGGCGATACTGTACGGCGATATGCTTGGATGGGTGTTAGCGGAGTAAGAACAGGGAATCTTCTTTCCTCCTTTTGGTTTGCATTTTTTTCCGTTTATTCCACTTTCCTCGGCGGAGGATCTTTATTCGATTCATAATCATCATCGGGACAAGATACCTATCTACATGTAGTTGGTTGGCTAGCAAGCTAGCTAATATTGCTAGCTTGGTTTCCACGTTTGATACCCGAGGTTTCTGATAGGTTGGAACTTGGCACGATGAATATATTATTTTTATAATTTTATTTTTATTTTTTACTCTATTTGGTAGGAGGAGCCTGAAGGGGCCCGAGATTGTGGCATATTTAGAGAGGCTATGTGGGTGATGTAGGAGACGGGAAGCTGGAGAGCATAAGGACATGGACAGGGGCAAGTATGGGCGGGTCCTTACTCCATTAGTTAGCAAGGAAATAAACAAATAAGGTTTATTTTACCATGAAACGTTAGCACGGTGATTAGTATTGATATTGGAAGTGGATGCGAGATGATACTTGAAGAATTTTCCAAATTATTTATTTTCTCTTTGATAATATCAACCTGCCTGTTTGTATATGAACATAGTTCAGCTTTGCCCTCCGTCTTGATTGTAGTCGTGCTATTCAATCATTGTGATTCCGCCTCCAAATGCGGTCAGTGCAGGGTAACGTCACACTATTCCCGCATGTATTTCCGCTGAAATTTGGATTGCATCAGGTTTTTAGACCATCAGAAGTTAATTTTTTCATTGTTCTATTCACCGGCATATACATTATCAGCATGTTTTAATTGTTTAGTTCGTATAGAAGGTGTTGATATTTCCCTTTGCTGGCCATAGCCTATTGATCGCCAGTCCCTAATGAATACTGATTTCAGCAGCTAAAGGCGATGCTTTGTGTTCTCGGGCCCTCTCTTATGGACATTCCATTCAGATTTCGGGACCTCAGTGCGGCCGAAGTTACATACAGCAGGAACCTCGTTTCGGGGGTCCATATCATCCTACCCTGTGTTAATGTTATTGCCCCCCACCCTTTCCACCGCGCGATAATATATCGTCGTAAAGTCGCCATAAACTTTAAGCTACTTGTAAATGAATAAACTACAATTAATCTGAAGGGGAGTCGTCGGGTCTTTATTCGGGTATCCTCGAGATCCAGCGAAAAACGAGAGCGTTTGATTTCGATCAGCGAGATTTTGTAACAACCGTTTATTTACTCCGACAGGGAAAGGCTTGAGTGATGCTTCCGCAGAAATCTGAAGGGGGTGAACCGTGTATGAGGAGAGCGGAATTCGTGTTTTAACCTTTTTCAATGTTGGCTCAGGGGAAGGAGGAACAACCGGGGCCATTATGCTTACCACGGATGTTTCATCTGTAATGCAGCCATACTCAAAATTTGCCGCTGCCAACTAGAACTAGGTAAAATTTGGTAAAAATGTGATTTGAGGTTCGGCGATGCGGATTGGTCGCGAGAAGGATCGTGCCAAGGTATCGGTTTAGAGTGTGCCTTATTTGTGCACTTCCCTTTCATCGCTGACGGGGGTCGGTAAGAGATGGAGATGGAGAATCAGGGGCTGCATCCCAGATTTGAGAGGAATTTGAGAGGAACAACGGTCAGTCGTGATGCGGCGACGGTGAAGCGAGCGACCGAAATTTTTCTGAGTAAGAGAAGGGAACATTTCTGAAGCCACTGAGGAGGGATAAACAGCGTCTAAATTTATCGCACTGCCGTTCTCTAAAGTCTTTTTTTTTTTCTTTTTTTTTTAGTCTCCTGGTATACATGTATTTCTTGTGATTTTCATACCGAATTTTTCTTGGCATAGAGCGGTTGGGATACTGCCAGAGTGGCAGTTGAAGAACTAATCAGTGGCTAACTAAACTTCCTTCGGTGGAGAAAATAGAAGTTCACCTTTCTCGGCGCTTTGATGAGGCCTGGGAAACAGGCGGTGCCAGACAAAGGCGGTATCCCCCATACAGCCAAGATGAGCTCAGGGCCAACCAATGGGCGAGTTGCCCCCAACTGCATTAGACCCCTTACCGCTCATATTAGCGTGAAATTTGGGTAGCAGGCTGCGGCCAGGGACTCAGCTGTCCAAGTTGGGGGGTGAGAGGTTTTGGGTGTCGGGCGCTGGACGTACTTCTACCCTCCCACGTCCTGCCTTCCTCTTCCCTTCTTCTCTTGCAAGACACCTTTACGATACGCTCTCTCCTCCACTCTCAATATACACCGCATTCTCTTGTAATTTTTCCTTTGGTTGTGAGGGTTTTCTTTTTCGCCGGACGTAACAGCGAATACCTCCGCCTAGTCAGCCCGTCGGCATCTTAATCAGTCATTCGCTCAGTCTATCTTTGGACGCAAGAAGGAACAGAAATTCAAAATTTCAGTTTTAGAAACGTATATAATTAGCGCTCGATACCTGTATACCAACTTAATTAAAACGTCACATTGAAAATGCGGTTCACGACAGCAGCACTAGCAGCCCTAGGCCTCGTCGGCACTCTGGCGACTGCCATCGACATTATCGAAATCCAAGACAGACATTTTGTGAACAGCAATACCGGAGAGCCTTTCTTTGTGAGTTTTGCAGCGCTCTAGCAGTTAGCATTATTAGCTTTACTAGGGCTAACTACTGACAAATATGCGAATTACAGCTCAAGGGTGTTGACTACCAACCTGGTGGTGCTGCCGATGTCAGCAAAGGAAAGGACCCTTTGTCAGACCCCGACATCTGTGCTCGTGATGTCTTCCTCTTCCAGAAGCTTGGAATCAACACCATCCGTGTGTATTCCGTCGACCCTACCCTCGACCATAATGAGTGTATGACCATATTGGCGGCGGCCGGTATCTACTTGGTCCTTGATGTCAACTCTCCCCTGCCCAACCAGCACTTGAACAACCAGCTTCCCTGGACTACCTACACTCCCGCATACTTGGAGCACGTTTTCCAGGTCATTGAAGTGTTCTCAGGTTACGACAACACGTTGGCATTCTTGGCTGGTAACGAAGTCATTTTCGATGAGGGATCCGCTGAGGCTTCTCCCAACTATGTTAAGGCTGTGGTCCGTGACATGAAGGCGTATATCACCAACCACGTCCACCGTATCATTCCTGTCGGTTACTCCAATGCTGATGACTTGAAATTCCGTACCTCCTTGGCTAAATACCTCGAATGCGGTGACACTGGCTACATCGACTTCTTCGGCGTTAACTCGTAAGTATCTATACCATTTTTTTACTTTATAAGAGAAAGAATTGGAGCTCAGCGGCTAACCTTGATTCCAGTTACCAATGGTGTGGCGACAACACTTTCGAGGGCTCTGGATACGACAAGCTTGTTGAGGACTATGCCGATTACTCTCTTCCTGTCTTTTTCACTGAGTATGGGTGTAATGAGGTTCGTCCTCGCCAGTGGCAGGAAGTTGCTGCAATGTACTCTGAGCAGATGACTGGCGTCTTCTCCGGAGGTCTCGTTTACGAGTTCACCGAGGAGCCTAACAACTACGGGCTTGTCGAAGTTTCCAAGGATGGAAGTGTTGAGACCTTGCCTGAATACGACACTCTCCTGGAGGCCTTTGCCGATGTTCCCCAGGCCCCCACTGTTCCGAGCAATGTCCAGACTTACGACCGCCCTGTCGATTGTCCTGCTGAGTCTAGCTTTGAGAACATTAATGGAAACACCACCCTTCCCAACACCCTTGGTGCTGATATGATCCAGAACGGATTGTCGGGTAACAAGGTCACCAAGGGTAGATTCTTGACTACCACCTTGACCCTCGAAACTTCCTACACCGTCAAGGACTCCGATGGAAAGGAGATTACTTCCAAAACCATTGAAGCTACCACATCTGTCTCGCAGGCTGCAATCTCCGAGAGTGGTCACGGTGTCAACACTGGCGGTGGAGTTGGAACTGGTGGTGTCAGGTCGGCCTCCTCCAATTCTGGCAGTTCCTCGAGCAGCAGTTCCACTGATGTGTCCGGCGCTGCTTCTCTGAAGTCCTTTGGTTGGTCTTTGGGTTTGGTTGCTTTGGGATTCGCTGCTTTCTTGTAAACTAGCATTGTGTTGTGGAATTGGCGGCATGGTTGTATTTTTAGGTGTAAGGGGATTGCATCGTTATTTGTAGCTGGAAAGGAACGGTTAAACGTGTTCGTATAAGATTTTGAAACCTTCCCATTTCGCCTTTCGTGTCTTTATTTGAGTCGGTATAAATATTTCGGGTTTTTGGTAGTGTATCATGATTCTCTTTCTGGATTTTTTTTTTTTTTTTCTTGGGGGTTTTCTTTTCTTTTTTCTTCTCCGAATTGAGCTTCAAAAATAATCTATAATTTTTTTTTTTTTTTTTTTCTTTTTTTTTTTTTTTTTTTTTTTTTTTTTTTTTTTTTTTTTTTTTTTTTTTGTTTTATTGAATGAAAAGAAATAAATTTCGATGAATCTGTGTGTGGTGTTTCGTTACTGTTAGTTTGGAGTCCAGTTTCTCGAGCGATGAGTTATCTATCCCCGCTATTTCGTTCGCAGGCTGCAATTATGGATGCTGCAGCATTGATCATGGCCCCTCCCTTTGCTTTTTTGAGCCAGAGTAAACCGTCAAATATTGCAGCTTGCGAGTCCGTAGATCAATAAAGTAGATCTCATGTTTACTTTTTTTTGCAACGGCCTTCGTGTCTGTCGATCTGTCTTCCGGCTGAAGGATGTAATGTACATGTACATATATCTCTAATCGTCAATAGCACCATCGACTGCTTCCAAACGAAGTCCAAATTATAGCAACCGCAATTGTAAAAGGGTGAAGTCGAGGAGAAGAGAATCGCAGGATGTCTTCATTGCCGAGCCAGTGTCCATGATGCAGCCGAGGAGAGATAGAAAGATAAGGGGAGAAAGCAAATATCGTTCGTCGAGAGCAGTTGGGCGAGCCTCTTGTTTAAATTTCCTACGAGTGCTTAATAGGTATTGCTGGTTTGGGTGGAGCTGACGCTGTTGGCATACGTAATCCCCTGTCGCTTCTAATCGCTTCCCCTGAGAATCGCCGCCGCATGAAATTTCAGACTTACGGGCGCCCACAGCAAAGTGCGTCAATTTTGCGTATAAAGCTACTGAGACTATAGTATGTGTTTTAGTGAATCCCTCACGGTCGGCTGGGGATTCTCTTCTGAATCACCAATTGTCACTCCTCGCAGTCACCAGTTACTCTACTTGACCTGCAACCACAAAGCAACCCTGTCTGTTAGCTTTTCCCAAAAACCTCGCGCGATATGTGATGCGCTAATAAGAAAGTCGCCAATTTAATGGTGTGAAAGAAAAAAAAAAAAAAATGAAATAAAATGAAAATATCAAACTCGCTCTTTGATATACATAGCAGCCAACTGCGCTGCTCTCCACAGGACATATACGTAGATAGAGAATTGTTTCAGTACGGAAACTCAATGCTCTTGGATCATTCTTACTCTCGTAGCTCACAAACAAAAAAAGGGGGTGCACATGATCCAGCACTGCTTCAAGTACTTTTCGTAACCTTGAATTAATTTTTATATCCTGGACAATACGTTATACCCATTGGGTATTCGTACGGTATTCTTGCGGTATTGATCTAGACATCTTACAAAGTACTGCCCACAAATTAACCTCTAAAACTCGTACTATTATTATTTCTACTCATGTATAAATGGCCATAGATTTAAATCACAAGTTATCACTCGCCTATATGCCCCCCAAAAATACCTTAGAACGGAGCTAGCAGATCCAAATCCATTTCATTCCTCATACAAAATTTACTACTCAAGTCCACAAAGTCTTACATTCTACCTACTCTACTCACGTCAAATCTCCACAAGAAATAAAAACAAAAATAAAAATAAAATAGTGGACCGACCAAAAAAATCCCATAAGCAGAAATTTTTTTTAACCCTCCCGAACAAAAGAAAAAAGTACAGTATACTGTGCAAAATCCACAAGAAAGAAGACTGTTCACCATCGGCAACTATTCACATCTATTCTATACACTATTCATCGCCAAAGACATTTCCCTGGCCACCTACAACTTTTTCCTTCTCTGCCTCCGGAATCTTTTCTAAATCAACTCTCCTCTCGCTTCCATCCACAGTTCCGCGGGTTTTTAGTCCGGCAGGTTGGGGTATGGGAGGTAATAACTTCCTCGCGGCCTCGCGGGACTATTGTAACATCAGGCCTACCCTCACAAATATCGCCTTCCAACATAAGAGTAAAACATACCTGTTGAATCAAAACCGCATCAATCATGACTAAAGCAGCCATAGCCTCGACGATAGGCACAGCTCTAGGAACAACACAAGGATCATGTCTTCCTTTGGCCTCCAACACACCCTCTCCGCCATCGTAGCGGCTAGTGCTCTGAGCTTGCCCAATAGTCGCAGGACTCTTGAATGCAACTTTAAAATACACATCCTCGCCATTAGAAATGCCACCCTGAATTCCTCCCGAGTTATTTGTCAAAGTTCTCAACCTATCGTCCTTGCCTACAAAAGCATCATTGTGCTTTGATCCAGGAACCTCAGTTCCCTTGAATCCACTTCCGATCTCGAATCCCTTCGTGGCGGGAATCGACAGCATCGCGTGAGCAAGCTTAGCCTCGAGTTTGTCGAAGCAGGGCTCTCCGAGGCCGATGGGGACGTTCTTGATTATGCAAGTGACGGTACCTCCGGTGGAGTCTTTGCGGTCGCGGTATTCGGCAATGAGGTCGGACATTTTCTGGTTGTACTCAGCACTAGGGCAGCGGACAGGAAGGAAGGAATCGACAGTGGGGCGGTCGAGGGAAGAGAGAAAGGAGGTATATTCGGTGGTGATAGGGTCGTTGGAGCCGGGGAGGTGGATGGGGCCGACGGAGGAGACGAAGGCGACGATGGACATGTTATGGACGAGGGAGAGGTATTTTTCGGCGATGGCACCGGCGGCGACACGGCCTAGGAGGTAATGTTAGCATGTTTTTTTTTTTTTTTTTTCTCCCTTATCCGTAACCTTTCCACATATACACCTTACCAATCTCCCCACACAAACATGACGGGGAAGCCAAAGATAGAAAAGGTAAAGTCTACCGATAGTCTCCCTAGCACTGCTCCTTCCACCACCGGAACTAGCCTTCACACCATACTTCATCAAATAGGTCAAATCTGCATGGCTGGGCCTGGGATACAAATCCATCTCCGAGTAATCACGAGGTCTCTGGTCCTCATTTGGCACCCTCAACCCAATTGGAGTTCCCAAGGTATATCCGAACTCAGTTCCAGATTGGATCTGCACGCGGTCCTTCTCATTGCGAGGAGTGGCCAAGGCGGACTGTCCAGGGCGGCGACGAGACAATTGGGGCTGGATGTCGTCTTCGGTGAGAGGAAGACCGGGGGGGCAACCGTCGACGATGCAGCCAACGGAGCGGCAGTGAGATTCACCGTAGCTGGGAGTTGTTAGCGGAATTGAGGTGTTTGCAGAGAGGGGGGTAGCCGGAGGGAGCGAGGCAGAAGGAATGCTCTACATACGTAGTGACCCTGAAGTGGGAGCCGAAGGTCGACATTGTTTCTACAATCGGAGGAGTCTAGCTTGCGACTCGGAGCAGGTTCGCGGTGTCGGGATATTTCGCAGCGGTTTTGGAAGCGGAGGAGAAAGCTGGAAGAAATGCGGCAAGAGAAAAGAGAGAGGAAACAGGACGGATAGTTAGCGTTGGTTGAGTCACCCCGCGCATTCTCTCGTTGCAATCCCTGTGCGGCGGGGTCACCCCACCAAAAAAACATGCCGGCAAGTTGGAGATGCTATGTTATTTATTATGCATCGAATACTAATACCAGTTACCCTGTTCGGCTGCCATTTTTCCGTGCAATTTCCCCGGAATTGAGCTGTTGTGCACGAGAGCGTCGCAAAAATATATTTCCATGGATTATTGCGGCTCTGCGCTTGCGCTCTCCCTTCCCCGAATCCAGGTAACCTCTCCCTTCCCCGGATCCAGGTAAGATCTCGACCCACGTTCAAATCCTCCGCTCTTCCCACCGCCCTTCACAATCCATCACCCGCCCTTCACACACCATGTCGCCGTCCCCGGGAACTCCGCAGCTCTTATTCCATTTTCACTCGCACACCTGCCCCTCCCGCCTTCGCCGCTTTCACCGAAACCTCGCAATTTGGACCTCACCTCCCACACCCGACAAGCTCCTCACTCTCTCCTCCTCCCCTACTCCCTACCAAATCTACATCTCCACCTCCAACTCCCCCCACCACAACCTCTCCCTCGAACACTACCTCTTCAAGCGCATCCCTCCCAGCACTGTAACTCTCTTCCTCTACACTAACCGCCCCTCCATAATCCTTGGCCGCAACCAAAACCCATGGCTGGAAGCCAACATCCCCCTCCTCACCAGCACCTCCTCTAACTCCAACTCCATATCAATTCTCCGACGTCGCTCAGGCGGCGGCACAGTCTTCCATGATCTGGGCAACGTCAACTACTCCATCATGATGCCGACCAAATCCTTCGACCGCGATAAACACGCTGAAATGGTTGTTCGAGCCTTGCGCACCCAAGGAATCGAGAGCGCGACGGTAAATGACCGGCATGATATTGTTATGCTTCCGCATGCTGCCCAGGAAACAAAGACAACCGGGGCTATGCCCCAGGGAACTGTTAAGATCTCCGGATCCGCTTATAAACTTGAACGACTGCGGTCTTACCATCATGGGACTATGTTGCTGTCTTCCCAACTTCAGAATATTTCCAGATACCTGGCATCGCCGGCGAGATCGTTTATTAAGGCAAAGGGTGTGGAAAGTGTTCGTTCGCCCGTGGGAAACGTTAATATCCCCGCGGAATTATTTATCGCCGCGGTGACGGCAGAATTTGCGAGGATGTATCAAGGAGAGAACTATAACCCGTCTATTTTTACGCGGTTATTGAATGGTGCGGAGGTTCCGGAAGAAGAACGCAGTGAAATAGATGTTTGCGTTGTTGGGGAGGAAACATTACAGATTCCGGAAATTGACAGAGAACTTAATGATCTCGCCGTCCTCTCCCTTTCTTTCCTACTGTCTCCAATCTCTAAGCTAATACACCGCATATGCAGTCCCCAACTTGGCTCTATGCTCAAACTCCTCAATGCAGCTTCACCGCAGACCTTCCGACTTTGGCACCTAACATTTTCCTTCCCCCATCCGCGCCTTATGACCCCGAAACATTCCCTCCCCCAGAAGGCTATACACGCTGTACAATCGATGCCAATAAAGGCGTCATCACCGCATCCACGGTCTTCCCCGATATCCTTGAGGGAAAGAAATTTGACGGCGGTGTTATCAATGACGCTCTATTGGCGACGGGGAACGAAGAACTGGGTCAATGGTTCGAGGATGTTCTGGGGCGGGCTAAATGGAGTGTATTGTAATATATTGGCTGTATTTTAGCGTAATAGAGATATACTTGCTCGAGCTCTTTTCTTGTCTCCATTCGTGTTTAAGTCACGAGATATCACTCGCCTTCCTCCCTTCTCCGCCATAGACGAAAAGAGAGGTTCAGAAGGCGTCTTTATGCCATACTCTGATAATTCGCTCAGTCAAGACACGGACTGAAGCAGTTTCATTATAGTTCGCAAATACAATAAAATTAACTGATATAGAACAGTCCTTTGTTCGAAATAGATTAATGGACAGCCTTCCAAACCTCCATTTTCTTCAACGATACCTAGGTATATCTCACGGTTCCCTCTTAATGACCCTCCATCTTTCCGCTTCTTCACTAAAAACGTAAGTGCCGCTGCAAAATCTTGGAAAGGGACTCTAGAAAGCGTAGTCTCCTTTGAAATGAAACCACGACCTGAAATTTCCATCGAACGTGGAGGTGAGTTCCCCATGTTTTCAACTTTCGAAATTGCGCCTGCGAATTGGCCCTCTCCGGGCAAGTTTCGTACTATATCATCGAAAGCGATGCATATCGCATCATTATAGAATTTAGCGTTACAGGCTATCCTTTCATATATAGTACGCTCTCTTTTCCGAAAAAAAGCGGACAACGTGATTGTCGGCGCCATCCATCCCTTACACATCTGTGTGGGAGGCAGGATTATGTGCAATTTTTAAAATGATACATTTTTGCTTTCCAAAAAGAAATGATCTTACTGGCAATTCAAGAGTAGTCAACAAAATGGAGAGTATGTAAGAACGAAAGCCCTAAGTATAATTCAAAGTATTTTATTCTTTGCAGTCCCGTCAAAAAATTTTGCAGTGGCAATATACTTGTATTCGTGGCATGCAGACCGCTGGTTGCTGGAATGAGTGAAGTACTTAAGTATTATTAGTAACATTCATTGTAAAAATTTGCGTTGTCCAGGAAATGGTTGCGCAAGCGTTTTCCAACAGAAACCCACCTACAACGGGTTCCAAAACAAGCCTTTTTGCATTCTTTCTCAATTTTCTTATGCATAAACGCTTTTCTCATAGCATATTTTTTAAGCAAACGACATCCACCACAATGTTGTTCCAGGGGAAATGTTTTGCTCTCGACCTTATTACATACCACTTCACATCACTCTTGGCCTACTCCTCCTCTGGCGAGAGAAGCCAGGCAAATCCCTGCTGAACGGCGCCGACGATATGCATAAATATATTGCATTTTTACTGGTGCTTTCGTGTTAGCGAAGTCGAGCGATTTGATTTGATCGCGCCGACAGTACTCACAATCTGCCTGTTCTTTTTCTATGAAATTCGCACCCCCCCCCCCGGTGTACTGCTGTAACTCGAGTCGTTAGTTCTTCCTGATTTTGAGTGCTCGTGATAAGTTTGAAATTTTCCAATTGACTTTCCTCAATTCGGTATTTTTCTAGCTCTTCCTCCGACTCTTCTGGTTTCTTCCCCGGTTTATTGGTAATTATATGAATTGATTTGGTTTGTTCGTTTCGTCTCTATTCGCTGCATACAACGGCCTCACAATACTTGCTGGTAGGTAATTTACAGACAACGTCGATACAATTGTATATATACATGTATAACTCCTTTTACGCCGCTTGGGGAGATATTTGTAGTCACTGCTTCTTCTATTGCAGTTTTTTTAGGCCCTGCGGCCTTTTATATTACCACCTCCGAATCAAATTCAAGATACCCATTTACATGTGCTTCCTCAGTGTAAGACCGGACATATCGTTACTTAACTTATAAGACCTTTGGTACTGCTAAATTTCACTAAACGGTGAAACTGTAGATCAATTTACCATATGCATGTATATAGTTATACATATCACCTCCCTTATGTAGACTTACGAATGCCACACAGTAATTCAATAGTGGATCCATGGCGCCACCGTATTCACCACGGCGCTATATGGACCGTTAAATCGTTCAACCTTTTGCGGAACGGCGCCGCAAAATTTTATGTTAGATTCCATGGTATCCCGCATGCATATGCCACGTTGGGTTCGAGTAGGAAATTTTTGCGGTATCACCCATAGCGTGGCACGTCGCTGTACTGAGTGATGACGGCGACATCAAACAACAGCACTACGGCACATCATTTGCACCAAAACTAATTCACGGTGCTGTGAACTTGCACTTCCGAAATATCCGACGTACGGATCCAGTATCTCTGAATCTTCATAAACGTTAGGTTACTTATACGTTACATGTGTGCCGTCGCTGATAATACTGATATTCGGTGCTATCCCTCATTCGAATAAAAAAAAAAAAAAAAAAGGAATTAAAAAGAAGTAAATTGAAGCCTCTTCCTATTTTTAAATTTCTCTTTTTAACATTTTCTTTTGCGGTAAAATTTGATGTAGTATCAAATCTTCCTTAAGAATAATATTATCTCGGCGATGTCTATTTGCTTTGCTTCTTAGAATTGAAAACATAGGCGCGTGGAAACGGATTTTCTGATTCAAAATTAAATGCACCATATTACAAAAGGGAGTCGGGTGTGCTGGAGGAAGGTATTCCTACTTGAGGCGAAGGTGAAGTAATAAATAACATTATTTGTGTATGTAATAAAAAATAAAAAATAAAAAAAGAGCACCCGACGTGGGGGTCGAACCCACAACCTTCAGATAAGGTCTTGGAATAACCAATCCAAGTACATAGAAGTCTGACGCGCTACCATTGCGCCAGCCGGGCTAACAATAACAAATATTGGCCATTTTACGGCCACGATGTTTTTATGCGTCTATGATCAATGATCCAAATTTTTTTTTGTAAAAAAAATGTCATCATGCTTAATCACTCGCAACACCAACGATGTGTCAGAGTAACGAAAAGTTGAAGGCTCCCCTAAGGTGGCGTGGCGAGGACTGCGGATATATCGGCGGGTATACAATCGCGATCTGGGAAAGTGGTGCCTGGGCAGAAAGAAAACAGGGAAATGGCGGGGATAAATGTACTTCTCCGACGTTTGTTTTCCAAGAAGAGGGGCGAAAGAGAGAAGAAATTAAAAAGAGGGGGCGAGTTGTAATTACAACTGCTAGCCGTGCACAGGTTTATATAAACGGGTATGTATTACATGTATGCCCCTATATGATATTATTATTAAGTCAGTTAAGTAATACGGCGCATGAAACATCCTATACCCGAAATCAAGATGGGTAGAACGAGGAGAGTGATACTCGGCTGGCTTCATTTCCCGCGGACGCGGTGGACACCTGCACTCCACCCTCCTAGATCGAGTCAATCCATCCCGCCAATTTTTTTTTTTTTCCATACTTCAGAAACCCAAACTTCCATATTATAATATTAGCATGAATACAATCGCGGGGTACGATTCTGGGCAGTTACGTATCGACTACCAAAATCGTTACAACAGCAGTACTTTGAACCAATACCGTACACTTTCGACCAATCGCTCACAGGCTGTGCCCGCGACCATATCCTGCCGAGTTCACAACCCCACTGTGATGCACGACAGTTTTCCGGAATATAACTTCCGGGTATTTTCGGTGATCTAGTCCTTGTAAAATCAGTTGACGCGTGACGTAAGCAATTGGTCGAAAGTGTACGGTAGCCTTGACACCACAACCCATCCGTTAGGAAACTCCTATGTAAGGCATTCGGGTACGAGGTAAGTATTGAAAGCAAAACTTCAGGGGATTCGAGGTCCCTGATTGGTCCTAACACAGTTTTGGCGGTTTTTGTTGCAGTTAATGTTCTGCGCTGGTGCTAAGCCTTGTACAAGCCAAGGTACCAAGGTACGCAGGTCATTTTTGTTTCCCTGCTTCTTGCAAGCTTCTGCGATAACACTTTATTCTTGGTACACTAAAAAGATGGAATACGGCTATATCACCGCATTCCCAAGCCAAAGTAGATTTAACCCCAATTAATATCTCAACCGCCTACACCTGGCATTGTGGAAAAGGTGGGGGTTTGGTTCTTATTCTGTTATAAATTATTTATGACTTGAAATATGT
>JABYPW010001832.1:0-13471 GCA_016880775.1 Phymatotrichopsis omnivora | reverse complement strand
TTTTTTTTTTTTTTTTTTCTTCCTCCCACGAAGAAAGAAAACTCTCGGTTTTAACACGTTTGCATTAATTTGGCCTGTTAAAAGGAATCTACCTACAATACTCGAATAAAAATTTGCTGCCTAAAATCGCTAGCGTTCTCGTTCGTCCACCTCTTTGAGTTGAGGTAGCCCCCGTAAACACTTCGAACTCCTAAGTGGTATCCGAGCTCTTCGAGTGGAGGCCACGGGACTCATGGGAGAGAAGCGGCTGTCTGAGAATAACGCCAATATAGCCCCAGCCACTCTCCGCTTTCTCAGCCCATTCGGCGGCTTTAATGGTCTTTGAAGTGCCAAACATATACGTCGCACCACCATAGAATTGACCTGGTCGATTGGGAGCAGTAGGTTTCGGAATTTGCTTCAGTTCCTGGATTCTGCACTTAGGAACACCTCCAATGGATACAATAAATTCCCCGATTGTTTTGTTTGTCGGGACGGTAATCTTGCGATAACGAGACGGGTATATATCGCGTTCAAAGAGATGGACGATCACGGTGGAGTGAGAACCAGCAGCACCGCGAGTGGCGGGGATACCAGCCAATTTTTGGCTTGAAACAGGAAGAGACGACGCCACGACTTCGGAATAACTCATTCCGCGAGGGGACTTAACTGTGTTAACCTCGGGAGCGGTAGTGGTATCGGCACTGATATTAATAGATTCCGCTTCTCTGTCAATGCTAGTTCTGTTTTCCATGCTGGAGAGGGGTACATGTTGCTCATTCACCGCGGTGACGTTCTCGTTTGAGGCATATCTTCGGCCTTTGGCGGATTGATATTCAGGCTCGAAACAAGATTGCCCTGTGGTTTGGAATTCGTCTGCAGGGCAAGTACCGGACACGAGGGCTACCTGAGCCGGGTTGGGTTGCGGTCCTGCTCCGGGGGGGGCTTGCAACACCTCACGAAATTTGGGAGCGTTTTGGTGGTCCTCGAGCTGTAATGTAAGCGGAACGATCCACAACCGCGCTCCGGGCGTCACAAATTCTTCCCAATAAGCACCATTGATGATTGCTCCATCATGAGCAACAACAAGCCAGTCACCCGGCTTGGGCATGTCTGATCCGGCAAGAGGACTAACGGCAAGTTCAACGAGAATGCTGTTAATGTTATTGTAGAAACTCTATATAAAACGAGATATAGATAAGTGGATGCTCAATAAATGGAGGACAATCTGATGAAAAATTTCTCTTTTGATCAAGCTATTGAAAACTGGAAGATATAAAGAAAAACCAGTGGATTCTTTGACTTACTGTAAAGGTAGCAGATTTCCAGTAGGAAATTCTGATAGGTCTGTTGGTCGTAAGTCCGTGGAAGTAAACGGTAAGATACCATGGCCCCTGTGCATAATAACTATGGTGGTCATCTGCAATCAGATCGTGCGGCAGACCATATCGCCATTGGTCAGCCATCGAATGCTGCTCCATGTTCTTCGTGGCGTTGCCAGATTGCATTTTCGGGTTTTGTCTGTTGCCGCCAAGTGGTAACATTGTTTGAGAAGATTGAAGATTTTCACGCCGTTAATAAAAATTGTTTGATGTAAACCAGCACGGGAATTGTTGGTTAACGATTTAACGCAATTTGAGAATTACGACCAAGCGATGGGAGAAAGAATTACTTCCAAGGTGCTGGAGGATGAGGAATAAACGGCGCGGTGCAGACGAAGGGGCGGGGAGCAGAGAAAGAGCTAAGGGGTGCGGAGGGTGGCTTTGCTTCTCTATCGGAGTCTCGGAGAAGGTCCGAAAACTGTCGCTGAAGAACATGCTTGCGTGAGAGCGGCAATGCGATGGACTGCTTGTGCCACTAAATACAAAAAAAAAAAAGAAAAAAGAAAAAAGAAAAAAGAAAACCAGAAGCAAACGTTTGAACCTCCGAAAGGGCCCCACTACCAGACTTTCGGGAGACGATAACTTTATATGTTAATGAAATTAACGATATCATAAGTCGTCACTCACCATTTCATGTCTGCCCGCTCCGCTTCACATTGCACATGAAAAGGTAAGTTGTACATGTATAAATTATATGAATTTATAGTACTAGGGAAAAAAAGGGGGGGAGAAAAAAGAAAGAATGAGCATAAGGAATTTAGCATGGCTAAATGCATACGGAAACCATACCTGCCGGCGAAGGAAAAATTAATTTCTGATCGCTGGATTTCCCAATCAAGATGTATATATATAAAATGTAGTGCATTCTGCTCATCGAATGATTTGCCTCGATAATAAAATATAGCTATTCGAAGCCGTTATATTTGTTAATGCGTCGCTATTCCAAGATGACCTCCGAGGTAACGTATATCACAGTCATACGGACCATCACGTGGAAACAGGCCTAGGCATTCTCCACCTAATTACATACCATTTTTTCCGTAGTTTACCAGAGCTCCGTCTTCTTTACCCTTTACTGGCTGATTTAGGCTACTTGCCCCCAACACCATGAATGCTGTAGAACCACTATCACAATGACAATAATTAAGGAGATAGCTATACTTGTTTGTTGCTCCTGGTAGACCATGACCACCTTTCTCTTTGAATTTTAAACATCTTGTAAAACGTTAGTTTCCACATTTCTGGCTAACAAAACTCGAGAAAGCCTGCTGTAGACCCACATATATAGTGATTTGGACTTTCGCCGAGCTCTGTTATCCTACCACTTGACCAACTTAAATCCCGCATTTGAGTTTTTTTTTTAAAAAAAAAAAAACCAAATGTTTAACGTGTGGAGGCAAAAGCCATAACGAAAATGGACAGTTTTATGCGAAGATTGATTTCGGTAAGAATCTACGAACAGTGTTCCCAATAGGCCAGGTCGAAGCTCTTGTTGGTCTGGGCCCGGCCGCGCCAATGATTCGCCGGCCCGCGGGCGCATATAGGCGCCTGTGGGCGCTGTTGATGTCTGTATGTTTGTGGAACAATGTTTCCGCTTAGCTTCCAGTGCGTATAAGGGGTTAGATATTTTTGTAGTTGATGTCGAAATTACCAAATACAGAACTTTTCGGCAGTGTAACCTTATTTATTTCAACACAACAATCTCTGTGAGCTACAATTCCTAACCTAGTGACTCCGAGATTATCCACAGAAATGACTTCCCACTCGACTTGCACTTTACGTCCGGAAGACTTCCTCTCAACAGTCGGTACTGGTGGATCCCAGTCTTATCGCCAATTCTGCATATGGCGATAGGTGAGGCTACAAGCTCTGATTAAGTAATCTTTCCAGTTCTGCATTCACTCCTACATTATGAGGTAATCCTAGCGAAGGTGTTCCCGATAATTTTCAGGCGAGGAAAAATGATCGGAAGAGCTATGTCTGGATTCTATAGAATGGAGAGAAATATTTTACACTTATTTGTAGAATCTGTATGGCCTATAGACCGGCCTACAGATGTCCAGGCGGTTACAAAAAAGTCTACGCTAAGGTAGATCGGGCCGCGCCAGAGTCTCTAATGGCCTATTGGGAACACTGTCTACGGGGACTTGTTAATTTTTGTAAGATACAAAATGGTTACTTAGTTCGGCAGATTTCACTCGAAATTCTGTGGGCCTATTTTTTTTTTTTTTTATAAATTTTCAATTACTTTTGGATTGCACATAGATTAAAAAACAACGCAATAAATATACTTATCACTCGTCTATTGCATGAGCTCAATCAATGGACACAAGGATAATCTTTAATTAATACCACTAATTTTGAAAATCCCTTTCATCTTCCCGGAAATCGCCATTTGGGGACCCAAAAAGAAGTTTGAGAATTCCATGTTTTTAATCCGAGTCAAAAGTTACGTGGAAATTGTATTTTCGGAAAAACTGCATGATGATAGACCACGGGTGTTCAATTTCTCAATTTATTCTTGCGTAAACCGGTAATAGGTGAAATAATAATGCCGATTGTTTTTCTTTTTATTGCCGGAATACTCAAAAATTAATGTTTTCCCAAAGCCCGTTGGTGCAACACACATAAAGTCTTTTCTGTGCATCAAGCTGGTAATCAAGTCGAGTTGTTGCTTCGAGGTTTAATTTGTAGTCGTTCATGAATCAAGGATGCATATTCCTCACCGGGAAAGGGCTGGAACTCTGGTACTGTTTCTGGTGGGAGGTGTTGCATTTCGAATTATTGGGTGGCACTTGAATGAGAAAGAATAAAGACGAAGGATCTCACGGGAACAACACGAAACATCTCGCGTGTAGCACCTCCATGGTCGATGCCGGGATTTCACTTCATCGCGCTCGGAGAGAAAAGCCTCGCACCTCTTACCTCAGTACCTTACATCAACAAAATTGTCCGAAGCATCTACCAGTGACAATATTTCAAATCCTCTTCCTGGACATACCCACACGAAATACTGTACCGATATTGCCGAAAACCGCGAGTGGGCTCGTCGCTACACTGTTACAATTGTCAATGCAAATCATGGCGAGGTAACACAGCAAAACGGAAAGCTTTATTTATTTAACCTTTTGTTGAGAACGTGCGGACGCTTGGATTTTCGAGACTACGGTATTCCACGTGGGCATGCATTGGAATGTATATACTCTCTCCAGTTCCAACCACAAGATTTGTTTACCCCCCTTCGCACTGAATCGCAACCTAAAGAGCTACCTATGAGACTAATCTCTATCCCGTCGACATCGCGAACCTCAAATCTAGCGTTGATTGCTCACGCGAAAGCCAAGAGGGAGGCTAAGGGTCAGGCAAGTTCGGGCTGAAGAGGCACGCAGTCGCGCAATTGGTCGCGCCTAGGAAGCCGCAGGGGAGCTACCTGCGATTACAGATCTCCCCGTCCATCATTGTTCAACTTGCGGTCAACACAGATACAACGGCAGATCCGCAAGAATAGTCATATGTGAATTTGAAGTGGATTTTCTGGAGTCGCTGTTTTTTTTTTTTTTTTTTTTTTTTCATGTTCAATGGCAATATGCGAATTTAAAGTGGATTTTATGAAGTCGCTGGTTTTTTTTTTCCCTTATTAATGTTCACTGTCATGTAGCTGTTTTCATAAGCAACAGAATTAAGTCTCAATAATCAGACTATATTTTCCGGGCATGATGAGTTTTCTCCGTAAAAAAAAAAATGGCAGGAAGTAGTCACAATACCTACCTGGTACAAGGCTTTTGCCGTTACACAAAAAGTTGCCGGCATCGGAGTCTTTTTCCAAATTTGCAGGGTATTTCAGTCTTTTTTACTAATCGTGCTGGCATTGGAGTCCTTTGCCGGAAAAAAAAATATACTGTTTCGGAATCTGAACTGGGAGATATGCGGCCGAATCGGTGGTTGGGGTGCACCCTGTTTCCTCTTTTGATAAAAAGGGCCCCCGCGCTTATTCTAAAGGTTGGCTGAAGACACTGATACGCAAAAACGTTAAGGCGTTAATTGACCCGGGGGGGGGGGGGGGGGGGGGGGCCGCGCGTTGTCCAAAATGACCCCTTATTACTGAGGATGGACTCATTCAGGTTATGGCAATATCTGTCCTGTAAATCAAGTGATCTGGGATAGCAGGGATCTGGTATATCATAATGTAGCTCTAACGTATGGCACTGGGAAGCGAGACATCACGGGGAAGCGAGACGATGCCGCGCAACGACAAAAAATTGTGTTTCCTTCATAACTACGTATCGCATTATAAAGAGAGAAAATTGCTAGACAAATAAAACCAGGCAAAAAATTCTACGTTGCCAGATTAGCGGATTTAGGAAAATTGGAACAGCTGTTTTGGAAATAGGCGAAAAATACCGCTTTAAAACAATCCTTCTTTCCATGGCCATAACTCCTTGCCTACCTCCGAGAGCGCAAAGACATCTATAAGGGCCGATCGGGTAGCTGTCGGTTTTGGTTTTTAGGGGTATTGGGGATCGGGGGAGGGTGGGATCGCTGGGGGCATCTTCATGACCTTGGTGTAATTCTTGTCGCTCGTATCACAACTCCCAACCACGAAATCCAAGATATCAACTGCGGAATGGGAATTTGAAAACCGAACCCGCTTTTTCAGGGTGACCGGTGCCTTTTTCGCTAGTTCCCTGGTAATTGTTCCGGTTTTTTTTGGGCTACGGCTCGCACTTTTGCAGCTTTTTTTTTCGGTCTTTGACCTCTTCTCGCAACCGAATTAGGTAATAACCCGTGCTTTTGAGAGTACACGTTTATCCTTTTTCGCTAACCTTAACTTCCTCGTACTTTGCCCTAATGTGGTGAATGGCGTGTGCATGGATATCATTTGCAGTTAAGGCATCCTCAGCAGCATTGGAGAAACGTGCACTAAATCTTAACAACCAATTTCCTTCTATCTGCTTACACTAAGTCATAAGAAATTCTTCCTCTCTGGCTACTAATAATAGGCTTCAAGAATCCTTAGTGTTTTTTCCTACTCTGTTTTCTTTTCTAGCTAAACCAATAGATTAACATCATCAAAATTTTTATAGAATTATCATTTTACCTCTTTAAACCACCTTCCCATAATGTTCTACCACCTTATACTAACTAATTATTATATTATAGAAGACTAGAAAACTGTTTTCTATTCCTGTAACATTCAGGTCCTTGTAAATATAGTCCTGGTACTACTAAATCCTGTAGAAGTTCCTGGTCCTTCTATGTATTATTGTAGACTTTAATAGTTTATCTCTATTCTACTTATAAAACTCTTTAAACTACTACTGCAAGTCAGCAACACAGTAGTGGCCTATCTCAACAACAAACAAATTAGCAGGAAAGCAAAGTCCATCAGATCAGGAGTGCACATTTTTGATGGAGAACTGGATGCCATCCTAGAAGCCTTCAAGCTTGCGAAAAAACTCAAGGAGACTAAAAACTCTTAGACGGTAGTAGTATATATGGATAGCCAAGCAGCAATCACAGCAGTAGCCAACCTATACCCAAGCTCTACCTAACACATCAGCAAAGAAATCTTCAAGCTAAATGCAGTGCTCATCAACAAAAATGTTATGACCATGCTCTACTAGGTCCTAGCACATGAAGGTATCGAAGGGAATGAAAAAGCAGACCAAATGGCGAAGCCAAATCTAAAAAACCTGAACTGACCCTAAAGAAGGGAACCATAAGGAAAAAAGTCATTACTACATCAATTATCCAATGAAAAACAAAATAACAACTGTGGAAACTCTTCGAAGAATATGCCAGAAAGCCTATCCCCAAGAAAGGAGACACATATAGTACCCTCGATAAGTATACAGCAGCCTAACTATACCAGTTTCTAACTGGCAGAGCATACATCCTAAACCTCCTCCACTACAAGCAAGAATAAAACATATACCTCTGTAGTGAGTAGCAAAGCATAGAACACTATATTAAGGAATGCACATCCCTAGCACTATGGAGAGAGCTGGTAAAAGAATGCAGGATTGACTAGATACTATATAGCAAACCTGACCTCGAGACCAAACTAGTACAATAAGGCCTAGGAAGACCACTACCCCCCTACCTAAACCCCTAATAGTATTGATAGCTGTAAGAGGAGGAGAAAGAAACTTAGATAGTTGAAATGGGCCCTTATGAGTAGACAAGTTCCCTTTGTTCTTTCCTTTCCTCTTTTTCTTTTTTTGTCTATATCTTTTTTCTGTCTTTTCTTTTTTCAGGTCATGGGTATGAGTAGGAGGAGGAAGTTCTTTTATGGCATAAGTAGGTAGTGGATCATCCTATTTTCTCTAGTTATGTTCTTGCTTTTAATTAAGTGTAAATGCCCTGCTAGAGGAAATGGGATGTAAAATAATAGTAATGGGAATACAAGTAAAGTCAGGTCTATGTTCTTTCCTTCCTTATCTTATGTCTTTACTTTTGATTAAGTGTAAATGCCCTGCTGGAGGATGGTTAGATGTAAAATTTTAATGGGAAATTGATGTCTTCCTTCCTTCTCTCTTTAGTCTACAGACTAGCTATGAGCCTTAAGAATATATTCATTTTTACTCTTGAACTTTATTCAACACCTCGCTCTTATCTTAGGAAAGTGTATTTGTGGATCTAGAATTAGAACCATTGAGATATCTGAGTTTAGTCAGTAATACATTCTTCATTGAGTAGCACTTGCACTTTACTGAACCTCTATGACCCTTTGAGACACCTACTATAACAGTAACACCAGTGTTGTATCACTTTATCTCCTATTACAGTCATGTTATCTATCTAATGGTGTTAAGGTCAGTTCTAGTAGGAACTCTATAGACAAATTACTTCTTCTATGTATGATTTCAGTTAATACCCTTTACTGTAGAAGACTCTTAAATGGCTTTAGTTATAATTAGTCTGTAATTGAGGACAGTACTGGTGGTAACTATCTCTATTGTAGTGAGAACAAGGGTGGTGGGGTTGTTATTGCAACATCTCTATATGTGTAAGAAGGATAGTGCTTTGGCATTTTCTAGCTCTGAATTTATTTGGTTATAGATTTAGATATATGCATCTTTACCAAAGGTAGAGGTTTCCTCAATATCAACAATAATTTCACAGTTATACCTAGTGGGATAGTCTAGAAGAGGCAGAGGGGTAGTCTAGAGAAGATCCTTTTAGGTGACTAGTCCACTCTTCTTTTTCTATTTTTTATATACTAACTAGGGCTAATTTTGAGTATCTTAGGCTAGTTATAGTGTAGGGAGAGTGGTGGATAAGGAGGTGATTATGTGAAGCTTTCGAAGGTCTTTTGCAGTTACTTTCTATTACTTTTATATGTCCTTGAGGGACTTGAGGACTTTGGGGGGGGGTGGGTAGGGCCTCAATAATAGGTACTAGAGTCTCAATTACTAGCAAGGGCAGTTGCAACTCTAGAGCAGCAATTTAGTTAATGAAGTCCATTTAGGTAGAGGTAATAATAGTGAGGGAGGACTTGATGGACTCAAGTGAGTTTAAACCTAAGTAGATCATGTTAACAGTTTTATACATTATGACTATAGCTTAGTCTTAAATTGTACTTCCTTGGAAAGTTCTATCATTATGGTTTCTGTTTTATCCTATGAGCTTCCCTGCATTGTAGTGACTCAGGTCTACCTAGAGATGGTAATATGCTTTAACCTGCTGGATAACATTTAGGTAGAGCAAGTGATCAGGTATGCACTTTAGGGGGGAGAAGGGGGAAGGGAAGGTTGGGGGCAGGGGTATGACTAGTCATCACTTAAGGGTAGAGATAGAAGGTGTGCAATCAGTAAAAATATTTAGAATAAGAGGAGTAATAGTGGTTATAAAGTATGTATAAAGAATGCAGGCTAGGTAGAAAGAAGAGGATATTATCTTCCCTATATTCACTATCATACATATATGACATTAGACCTGATTATGAGTATATGATATAGTTGTATTATATAGGAGCAATCTTGCTAAGTGCCTATAAGGATAACCCTTTATATGGCCATTGTAGTGCCGTATGAAGGGTTACCCTGACGGCGCTTAGCGATGTATCGCTCCCTCTCTACTTAGGCCATCCGATTAAGTTCGCGCAAAGCCGTCCGGTAGAAGAGTGTGACCGATGGAAAAGAGAAAGTGTATGGCCATTGTAGTTATCAGTCGCATTTACTTACAATAGACATAACAATAGGCTAAACTTGGTAAGTAAGCGTAGGTTAAATTACTTATTACCCTGCTCAGGACTATTGTATAGTCAGGGAAATTCACTGAAGCTATAAAACCTAAAATCAACCAGTAATTCATAGTATAGAACTAGAGCTGAGCAGGATTTGAACCTATGACATTATGCATTACTGTATAATAACACTAGGAAAGCTATACCACTGTACTATCCTTACCTCTTAAGAGAAAGAAGGATATACTTCTCCCTTAGTTCACTATTTTAAGGGCAGGGCATGTACACAAACTTAATTGCAAAGATATAGCTACTTATATAGGAGCAATCTTGCTAAGTACTATTAGGGTAACCCATCATACAGCTTATAAGAAATAAGTATTATTAGCTTCAATGGATAACTATTGTATAGACAGGGTATGTACACAAACTCAATTGCAAAGATGTAGCCATATATATAGGAATGAACTTGCTAAGCACTGTCAGGGTAACCCTTCATATGGCCATTGTGATTATCCATTATATTCGCTTACAATAGATATAATAACAGGCTAAACTCGCTAAGAGATCCTAGGTTAAATCGCTGATTACTCTTCTTAGGACTATCGCATGGTTAGGGAAATTTGCTGAAGCTATAAAACCTGAACTAAAGTATAATTCATGGTATGGGAAAGGACAAGTGGGATTTGAACCTATGACATTGCAGGTTGCCATACAATAATACTAGGAAAGGTATACTACTAGACCATCCTTACCTTACAAGAAAGAAGAGAAATATAGGACTATGTAGATTACTCATTCTCATATACCAACTGCTAAGAGCACTACTTCTATTTTAGAACAGTCTCTTTAAAACCTATTTTGTCCACATGATCATTTTCCATATGTCATTTAATATAAGTCCTATTCTTATGACCTCCATAAGGTGTATAGTGAAACATGACTGATAATACATGACTCAGTGATATCTTATAACTTATAATACAGAATTCCAAACAATAATAATAATAATATGACAAGTAAGGAGAATATAATAAATAATAAAAGACATGACTATAGTTTATTAGATTATATAGACAAAGGTAGTACCATTACCCAGATATACTTATTAAGTAAATAAAAAGATTTTAGATTATGTTTAATCTATATTTATTGTAGAATAAAGTAAAATTAACTAAAATATATATATATATATCTAGGTTCTTATATGCTCTATATCTGCTACCCTATTATAGTTCCTATTGAAAGACTATAAGTACTGAAAATTATCTAGCTAAGTACTATTAGAGAGTTAATGTTTCCTTGTACAATTTTACTTTGTGATGATAAAACTAAATAAACTATCCTAGCAAGGATTATAACATAGTTAAAGTACTAGTTAAAGCTCACCGAAATCCTATAATATATAGAATCTATTATAGGACTAAGGAGAATATAGATAAGAATATACTTAAGTTTATGAGTAGCTTAGGCCTGAACATTTCTTAGGAAGGCATAGGTAAGAGTGCAATCTTAATAGCACTCCTAAAGCATAACTACTCAAAAGATAGGGTTACAGAGACCTAAAAAGTTACCCTAATTCTTCAAATTTATCCTTTATATCAGAGTTCATTAGATATAGGAATAATAAGTGTATTTGTTGTCTGAGTTAGTACAACATTCTATTTATTTTTATGCAAATGACCCCTATGTAAAAACTAGCTCCCATAATTAATTCACTAGTTCACAATAAAAAGTTCTCTCTCTCTTCTACTATAAGTAAGTATACCTTAATAGTGTATTTTCTCAATCAAAAGATTATATACTAATGAACTTATGCCCTTAAATAGGGATGTATAAATTTTCTAGAAGGTGCTCACTAGAATAGTGAAGTCTAACTATTGTGACTAAATCTCAGAATATGTTATCATCCAATGTATACCTGATATACCCTGAGTTAAAATGATCACGTGATCTTAGCCTAAAAATTAACTAAATACGTGCAGATATCTGGCACCAACCAAATCTATTTGGCAGTTTTTTGTGATAAACTTTTCATATCAATAAAATCCCTTTTTCTTTGACCCTGCAGAGTCTGCACTGATAGAATTTTCTGATTACTTCAGTTTTAGGAAATCTGTCTCACCAAACATACTCTCTTCCTTGACCAGTTTTTAATCCTTATCTTTAAAAAAAAAATTGACTACATTATGCATTGAAATTTTTTTATTTTACCATTTGTTTGGATTTGGCCAGCAGAGAAAGCCCAAATATGACATAAATTTAAGGAGAGTCTGTATTATGAGGGCAAACACTGGTCCTAACCACAATCTGGAATGCCCTTTGCCAATCAGGGTGACTCTTAGTCAAATTTTGTAGGTTCTTGATGTACGGCACCATACTCAGAGTGGAGTTGGCTGGGAATCTCACCAAGACGTTGTAGTCTTGCCTGGGTTATAGCTGGCTGGATGGTGTTTAAGATATCCAACTCCCTTACTGATGTATTCGGCGGTCGGGGATGGCGTTTCCGCACAGTTTCATGAGCTTTGTTTAGTTACCGGTACTCTACATGTATGGTAAGAAAAGCCGATGGATTTTACTTGGATTTTTTTCTCAGATGGTCTGTGTTTGAAAACAATAAATGATATAAATTCAAGCACATCTTCTTTGTAACCGCGCTTTTTCGATTCTTAATCAAACATGCCCACGAAGTTCGTTGAAGCAACAACTAATCGCGTCGCTCGAAGCCCACATCAAAAGCTAAACTGTTCTTTCCGATGTGTTCCAAAGTGTAACCCGACGCCGAGGAACCCAAAGCACAGCCTGCGCGACGTCGACAACTGCTCCTATGTCGAGGATGACGATCTTAGCGATGCAAAGGGTACCCAATGCTGCGATGCTGTTCCTGCCACACTAAGGGGATCCCTCGTTCCGGCATTCGTAGTAATCCAAGAGCCCTGTCGTTTTCGAGGGTCACATTGCCCTTCAAAGAAAAGAACATCCCTGCCTATCCCTCAAGATCATCAACCCTACATCTACAGATAAGAATATCATGTCGGAGTTAAGTGAGCAATCTCGTGAGAGATTAAAAAATGAATTCGATTGATGTTGAGAGGATATCGCGTCTTTTGGCCTTGCGCGGTATGGACCCCGAAAGTCCACGTGATATCAAAATTGATTAATGTTCACTTGAGTAAGCGACTATGGCTCATGTAATGTTCAGAGCAAAGGTGTATTGTACAGCATTCATCAAAGTTGCTTAGGGAAGATCAGACTTATTGTACAGAATTTGAATTCCCCAACATTCAACACAGAATCCACTATAACGATGATACGAAGGTGCTCAATTGCGAATCAGATACCAAGTACTACAATACCTATAACAACGCCTCCATGTCTGAAACCGCGATGCGCTATTCCCATCTTTACTCGAACTTCAGTTAAAAGCCGGGCCTTTTAACCCATACACTCGACTGCATGCTGAATGGATCAAGAAAGCATCGGAAATTGGTCATATTTATGGACTAGGAGTAATCTTTTTATTTGACATATTTACGTATCCGGCTATTTCTTCAAAAATAACTAACCCACGGGAAGACATAGATATATGGAACATTTCTTTGGATTGCGACACGAAAGTCTCCATGAACGTAATGTCTTTGCTCAAAGGTACTCGTGGCTTCCTAATGGAAAATGCGCACAGATTAGTAAGAGAGAAATCTTGGTCACGGGAAGCCAGTGTATATATTTACTTTACTTTCTATAAATTCTCTTATTAGCTGCTTCTTTTCTGATACTCTACTTGCTGCTTCTGAATATAATTAACAGTCATATATGATGTGTTCCACTCACCTCATTAATTTTTAATTTTTTTAGTTTTACTTTTGATTCCTTGACTCTTTTTTTTTTTTTTTTTTTTTTTTTTTTTTTTTTTTTTTTTTTT
>JABYPW010001831.1:0-13477 GCA_016880775.1 Phymatotrichopsis omnivora | reverse complement strand
CAAAAAAAAAAAAAAAAAAAAAAAAAAAGAGGGAGGTGCGGAAGATAAGCTTAAACATAAGCCTAGCAAAAACTCCGACCACAGTCAGCGCCGATCCGGATATTCGAAAGAGATTGGAGTTAGTAGTTACTGCAAGGATTCAACGAAAAGAAGCTTAATAAGCTAAGAATACATGTAATGTAGACAATGCTAACATCACGTATATACTAGTACAGCTATGGTGCCGGACATGTACACACCTATCCCATGAACCACTGATTGTGCTCGGAAAAAAAATAATGCGTTACCGGACTTAAAGCAACCCATGAAATTTCTGGAAATAGGCCGCTTCACGAAGATCCATGCTATGTTAAGTAGTTACTATGCTGTACCCAGCAACCAAGCTCTATTGACAGAAATCATGATTTCAACGGTTCATGGGCAATCTTAGACAAGTTCGGGGTTCTGGCCCTACTGGTGGGAGGACCCATTTAGGTCAAATGGCAGGCATTGTATGGAGATCTGTTTGTGCACGGTTAGTAAGCATCTAAGAGCATTTTTAATTGGAGGATCATGAAACGGGGCTAAAAGTTATCACCTGTATAGCTTGCACGAACGCTACTCTCTAGCACAAATATACCCCAGAGATCAAACTCTTGAAAATTGATTCATGAGTTATAATGCTAGACGAAATGCTGTTTCCTTAACTCTTGCTCACATTGCAATGCACTCAGCGGTGACAAAATCACAATAACTTTCTTAGGCTTCAAAAATAGATATAGCTTGGTATATAAGTGACTTCCCTCACCATGTGGGTGTAATTAATAAAACATCCTCCCCATTAAGCAGAAGCAAAATTGGTTCAACTGCCCGTCTCTTTATATACGGCCTAAGGTACCATGAATTTTCTGCCGAGAAAAAATTTGTCCTCATGTATTTGCAAGGAGGCACTCCGCTATTTGAGGTATTCAACTGCCGTTCTTGAATATTGCCGCAACTGTCTTTCTAACTCGTTGGCGTAGAGGTAGGAGGGAGTCGGTGCAATTGCTGCGTCGGGGCGGTCACGGAGGTAGGAGTATCCGAGTGCTGGTACATGACTCTTTGAAAACGGTCGAGACAACAATGGTAAAAACAGTTTCAAGTTGATAAATGCATTAGGAATACACTGCGGCACGAAGAATTGAATCCTTTCCGAGAAATGGAACTTTGGAATGACTGTAGCGTTTGTGCAAGCTATACAGATATTGATCTTTAGCCCCGCTGCATGATCCTCCAACTAAAAATGCTATTAGATACTTACTAGCCGCGAACAAGACCTCCATACAACGCCTGCCATCTGACCTAAAGGGTTCTCCTACCAATAGGGCCAAAACCTCGAACTTGTCTAAGGTTGGGTTCATGAGATAATTTACCTCTAAGGCTTATTCACCCGCTTACTAAGCTCCATAAATGTTTCAAAAGGTGTTATTTTAACCTGCATAAGTGTTGTCTTCGAACGAGGGAAACGTGTGAAAAGCAGTTTCCGTATTAGGAAGGTAGGAATAGCGCTGAACACAATTACGTTTTGCGGTCTGCAGAGGGTGTATACAAGAATAACTGGAATGGTTAAGGTAAAAAAAAATAAACCTCCGCGGCAATGAGAATAACTATGATGCAAGAATCATAGCAGTGAGATATGTAGATACAGATTTAAGGATAATCTAAGTATATTGCTCTTCTTCTATAACTAGCAGACAACAATAGTCATCGACAAGTCAAAGAAAATGTCCTTCGCCTTACTCAAGATGGTTTGGACAAATACCCCATCGCCCACTCTGCACGGTGTACGGTCAGAACAGTGGATCATGTGAATGAGACCTTTCAGAGGTACAACGATGTTATCAAACCTCGATGTACTGCGATTGGTCAACCACGAATTTCTCAAGCTTTATCCACATTTGAGGTATACTCTATTTTCATTATTTGCAAATAAGAATATAAGAGAAAAATAATTTCCCTTCCCGTAAAACAGAAATTAAAAATATAAATATAATAAATTATTATAGATACTTATGCTCTTTTCTCGATATTAACCCTGACCAGTGACCATATACCTTATAACAAGCCTAATTACAAGCTTTTTACCCTGATGTCCACCTTATAACAATTTTGCAAGTTTGAAAAGAGAGGGTCTTACTACAAAAGAGTTGGCCAGAAGTGTAGAAAGCGATGAGAATGAAAGAGCTGGGTTTTTGTTGGGGGTTGAAAATTACGATCCAAGTCAGCTTGTTTTTATCGATGAAAGCGCGACTGATCGTCACCACACATACAGTAATTGTGGCCGGCAAAAAAAGGTCATTGGACCTATAAATCAACTGTAAAGGTATGGGCACAAAGGTACTCAATACTTTCAGCTATATATATCAAGGAAACGTTTGCTTGGGAAGTCATAGAAGGTAAATTAGCTAGCAATGAATTGTAATTCGAAAAAAAAAAAAAAAAAAAAAAAACACTCATAAAATGATATACACTGATCGCGTGCATGTACATGCCCTTTTAATGTCAACTTTTTTATAGAATTGTGATGTTTCAAGTTCTTCCAAAGGTGAATCCTTTCCCTGTTAACTAAAGTGTTACAGTGATAGATAATTGCAACACCTAAAAGGAACTAAATATTTACATATAATTGAAGAGGCAGGATATAAAGTGATTTTTTTACCAAAGTATTCTCCTGATTACCAGGTATCAAGTAGTGTTTTTAAAGCTTACATTCAATGTTTTTTTTAAAATAAATAGAACAAACTCATTATTTAATTATTGAAATATAGTTTGAAGAAATTATAAAGGAGAAAGATTAATGTATGTCTCATCAATTTTGTTATATATAGTATATATTTACAATAAACATAGACCATTTTTGGTAGTATCTCATGCTCTAAATGAAAATTTGCATCCTTACTACTTTTTATCTACCATAGATAAAGAAGATAAAGTACATGGTGAAACTTCAAATTCCTAGCACCATTTAAGGTACTTTTAAAATTCAGCCCTTTACTACCTAAACTTGTTCCTAGGTCATCACATCATTCAATTTCCTTCAAAAAACTATTAATATCTATTAGAAATAGAGTCTGTAGATCATAACCTATATTTAGAGGTAGTAGAGTTAAATTAGAATAGTTGTGTAAGTGATCAAGTTATGCTTAATTTAAAGTTATTTGGCTATTATATTACTAGTTGATAACTTAGAACCAAAAAATTCTGATGGTAATTATATCTTATCGACAATAACAATTCTACCTTAATTTTACCTACTAGATATGATATTATCATTATGATATCTTACAGGATGAAATTTTGGGAGATTTAGTATTTTCCTAAAATTATCAGTTTTATTATATTACTAGATAGTAAGGTAAGAAAATCTTATAGAATGTTAAGGACAATGTAAATTAACCTATAATACTTATACTATTAAATCATTCATTGTAATCTACTTCTGCTAACTAAAATTTTGAAGAATCTATCCTATTACTCTAGATACTACTAACATCTCTAATAATTTATAATTTCTGTAAGATTTCTCAATCTCTTACTTTTTCTTCTATAACCTACTACCTCTATACTTCAACTTCTTATTTCTACTTAAATTTTGAACTATTTATCTCTATATATTGGAATTATATTAAAGTAAAGTAAATTAACTCAATTTCATTGATGTAAAGGGATAACTCCTTCAGTGATACAAACTATGTCTTAGTCTGTACTAGTTTTATAGTAAATCAGGAAAGAAGAGGATATATAACTCTCCAGAGCAATAATATGTATTCATATAAAGTAGATCAAAGGAATAGGAGTTGCTAAATGTTTATGGGAATAGTGTTCTAATTCCTATAGTATATACTTAAGATACTGCATAAAGAAGAAAGAAGAGGATTTATCATTTCCATAATAACTATAGTTTTACACCTTAAGAAGAAAGAAGATGCTCTTGTTCTTCCCTTAGTACACTATATATAGATAGGGTATCATACTTAATGAAGAGCATATGACATGGTTACATAACATGGGAGGGAACTTACTTAGTGCTGTTAGGGTAACACTTCATACAGCTATTAAGGTCATTGGTCGTATTTGCTTATATAGACTGAACTAGTAATTAGGCAACCATGCATAGTCAGGGAAAACTCAATTACACTACGAAACCTACAACTAACCAGGAAATCATGGTATATTATAGGTAACATGAGTAGGATTTGAACCTATAATATTGCATATTACTGTATAATGACACCAGGACAGCTATACCACTAGAACATCCTCGCCTTAAGAAGAATATATATTCTTTCTTCCCTTGGTACACTATGTACAGATAGGGTATCACACTCAATGAAGAGCATATGACATAGTCATATAATATACGAGTAAACTCAGTAAGTACCATCACAGTAACCCTTTATATGGATATTGAGGTCATCAGTCGTATTTGCTTATATGGACTGAATAAGTAATTAGGCAAATATATACAGCTAGGGAAAACTCGCTTATGCTACAAAACCTATGACCAACCAGGAAATCATAGTACATGATGAGTAATACAAGCAGGATTTGAACCTCTGACATTATAGATTACCATACAATGACACCAGGCAGCTATACCACTAGAGCATCCTTACCTCAAGAAGAAAGAATCGGCTTTTGTCTCCCCTTAGTTCACTATGTATAGATAGGGTATTGTACAAAATTAACTACATATAACATAGTTTGATGAACCGTGGTTATATACTTTCCTACTTGTTATATTCTCCTTGTATTTCCTATTGTCAGTGATGTTCTTTGGAATTTTATGTTACGAATCATGAGGTATCACTCGGTCATGTATGGTTACTCATGTTTAGCTATCTGCCTTGTGGAAGTCATGAGAACAGTGTTTAGATTAAATGATATATAGGAAAGGGTCATGTGGACAAAACAGGTTTTATAGAGACTGCTCTAGAAGGGAGGCAGTACTCTTAGTGATTGGTATATAAAGAGAAGGAAATCTGCACATTCCTATATTTTTTCTCTTTCTTCTTAAGCATAGAAAATGTAAAACTATAGTATAGGGAAATTGATGTTATTCTCTTTCTTCTTAAAACCCACTCTGAACCTTTCAACAACACCAAAAAACTTTTATCATGAAGAGGTAGCCCCTCAACAAAGTTCTTAGTTTATTAAAACCCAAATCACTGTTGCCCCTTAACTTATTCAATCACCTCCTAGCCCTCAGATAGAGGTTGGTGTATAGTATACAGGAAGCGCTGAAAATTAAGCAAGGTCTTACAGTTCCAAATAACCATGTTGAACCCCAATAACCCCATCGTCATTTCCAGCAACGAATCCTCCTATACTAAACCCATACCTATCTTAACTATCTTAGCCCCTCATAGTACGATCACCCCTACCCCAGAATTTGCAAGCCAAAGATTCTTCTATCAAACTGACCCAGAACAACTAGGAAACTAGAATGAAGACCACAGGCTAACCAAGCAACAAATCTAAGAAATACAAATGGTGGAAGAAAACCCCATCTCACTTAGAGGTTCCCAGGCCATACCATATATGACTGATAGCACTGGGCATACTACTATCATCAACCAAGCGCACTAACCCCAAAACACATAAGAAGTAGTACTCACAGACTCAACTTACCAACCAACCCTACTAGCGCACTAGAGTACAGCAGAAGTAATGGAAATGCTAACCCTGTATAACCCAAGCTAAAATAGTATAACTAAGAACTCAAGCACCCCCCCCTAGTGCACAAAAAGAGAATAACCACAACTATATCTTCCTTTTCAATGTGAATTACTGCACTAAAAATCTTTCCCCAACCCCTATCCTCTCATCGAGAAAGCTCGTATCTAGATCAAGGAGTGTATCTAACACTTCCATATATGAAGATGACTCAGACACAGAGTCAGACAAAATAACTAGACCAAGAGAAGACAAAGGAAAAAGAGCAGCTATTGGAGTAGAAAGGTAAAGAGAATCCTACTCACCTATCCTACAAATAGATAGATACCAGCTTGTAAATATGATAAGTAATAAGCAAGGCAAAATCTTCCAAACTATGATAGACAAAAACTTTGAAACAACCTACAATAGCAACAACATTTATGCAACAATTTTCTCCATACTAGGGCACATCTGGGGAAAACTATATGATATGCACAATGATTAATATGAAGAACAACAGATAATCAACACCCTCAACAACAAACTCGAATCCTAAGAAAGAGAACTAAGATACATGCAGGCCTTAATCAACACCATCAAAGACCAGAAAAATTATAAACAACAAGGACCCATCGCACTAGCTATCTTAATCAGGTAACTAGGAAGGGGAAAAGAAAGAACAACCAAAGCAGCCAAAGAACCAACCCCAAAACAAAATACCCAACAGCAATCCTCCCAAAAATCCTTCCCAAGTTTCACCCTAACCCTAAAAACATAAATGACCATAACCCCAAACCTATCCTAGACCAGCAGCAAAGAAAATAATGTGCCCCCCCCTACCCCTCTCCTACTTATAACTGACCTAGAACCAAGCAACACCCAGTAGAAAACATAGGTACAGAGAGCTAGCTAAGGAATGAGCCCACTAGAAAAAGAAAAATGCACCCTGACCATGAAAGCAAAAACCTACCTAGTCATAAGAAGAGAACTACACTCCCGCACTATAAATACTGTTCACCCAATGATAGCCAGAGCTGACCCAGAAAAACTCAGAGCAGCATTTGTCAAAATGCTAGTAGATAAAGGAGCCCTAATAGGCTTAAGTGCAATCACCATCAGAGTTAACCACAAGTCTACAATTATTATTACAACCCCACTAATGATCCAAGCAGTGAACATGACACTATATATAGATGAATTCAATTTCATAGCAAGGAAAATCACAAAGCCAGAAGTCAAAAGAGAAGGATTCAGAGTGGTAGTAACAAATATAGAAATGATCCTCCACTCAGTCCCTACAGCCCCTCTTGGAGAAGTACCAGTCCACACCCTCAGACAAAAACTCCTTAGCATAGCCAATGTTAAAATCTTAATAGCAAGATACCTAAAGTCCCAAGAGGAAAGAGAGAAGAACCTATCAGGAGGAGCATATGCTAGAGTAGCTATTAGAATTACAGAAGACTAAATCCCACAACTAGGAAGCCAGGTGGTCCTTTTCAACAAAATCTGCAAAGTAGCTAGATCATGGAGGATAAACCCCACCACACAATGGTACAAGTGCCTCAAATTTGGACACATGATAGCAACATGTAAAGAAAAAGAAAGAAAATACAACATATACGGCAACATGCATAAGGACCTCCCAAAACACTCCATGAGAATGCACAAGTGCATAATATGCGACTTCAACATAGCATGTGAGTACTATGAAGAATGCTGTATAAATTGTAGACAAGAACACAAAGCTAACTACAAAGATTACCCAAAGAGATTAGAAATCATGGAAAGATATACTAGAGAAATATAGGTACGTAGAAAGGCTTGGTTGGAATAAGCTAGTAATGACCAACAAATGGACGAAGAATGATAAATGGAGAATGATGGAAAGAAAATTCAGTGGCAGTTTAGCCCATGTCCGGTCTTTAAAATTCTACAACACAACTGTCAAAATTTGAACACCAACCTCCAAACCCTCTTCGAAGTTATACTCTAAAACAAAGCAAACATTATAGTAACCCAAGAACCCCTAACCTTCCGCAATGTACTAATAGGAAACTAAAGCTTCTATGAATTTTAACTAAGCAATCAAGAAAAGTCAAGAGTCACCATATATGTATTGAAAGTATCCAGAGTCAAGCTATATACAATCTGAAATGAAAAAGGAAACATAGTGGTCATAAGGATGTACACTAATAAAGAAGAATACCTTGACATAACTAACACCTACTGCTATCTTAGCACGAAAAAAGAAGACCAAAACTGGAGCTGAGCCTTTTCACAAAACAGCAACCTAGTAATAGGAGACTTTAATCTACAAAACCTGTGGTGGGGGTATACCTTAGAAACTGAAACTACGAGAGCAGAGCCACTTGTTGAAGCAGTATGCAATTAAGAATACTATCTACTAAATGAACCTGAATAACCAACAAGATATGGATATGGCAACTAAAGGGACATGATAATAGATCTCACCTTCCTCTCCCCCCAAGTGACAAAATAGATAGCAGATTGGCAAATAGCACCAGATGAATCATAAACCACCAGCGATTATGAAGTCATAGCAATAACACTGTCAAAGAAAGGTGATAAAGAGGAAAAAGCAATGATCATTGAATAATAAAAAGCAGACTGGGAAAAGGTCAGAGAAAACCTAGAAGGTTAGGAGCCAACCTAATTCAACCTAAATAATCCAGACCAATGGATAGAGGACAACAAATTCCAGCTCATAGATAAAATAAAAGAAAACAATGCCCTCTCTACTAAAATGATCACTGGAAAAACCAAAGACTATTGAAATGATTACCTAAAACAGAAAATGAAAGAGTTGGGAAAAGCAAGGTACAAAGTAAGAAAATCTCCAGAAAACAAATGAGTAGGCAAAAAATACAAAGCAAAGAAAAAGGAATTCTGAAAAGCAGTCGCAGAAGCTAAAAAGGAATACTGGATCGAATTCCTAACTAAAATTAACTAAAAAGACCTGTGGCAAGCTCTGAAGTATACTAGACCAACAAGAGACTTCCCCCTCCCTACTATAAATTGAACCAAGCCTCGAGGAAAGAGCATAAGCCCTAATATAGCACTACTTCCCCTACATACCTGAAGAAGAAACTATGATGGTCCCAAAAATCAAACTATCCAATACTGATAATGGAAGAAGAAATCAAGCACACCTTAAGAGGAACCTTGCATATGACATCCCCAGGACCTGATCAGATACAGTATACCCTGTGAAAAAACTTGTATACGATAACCCTATACATCCTCCTTAAACTACTAACCCCTCTAGTGCAACATAGTGTGCACCCCAAAACCTTTAAACGAACCCTAGGAATAGCCATCCCAAAGCTAAAGAAACTAGACTATGCATTACCGAACACATATCAATGCATTTTCCTGATAGATACACTAGGCAAAATCCTGGAAAAAGTGGTAGTGACCAGACTATTACAAGAAGCCATCGATAATAGAAAGATAAACCTAAACCAATATGGAGCCCTACTAGGAAGATCCACAATCAATGTGATAAACGCTGTTTAACATGAAGCAAGAATCGAGCTTAGCCTTAGAAATAAAGTAATACTACTATTCGTAGACATCAAAAAAGGCTTCAATAGAGGAGACCACGACATCCTATTGCATATCCTAAGGGAATGTGACATGCCCAAATATCTTATAGCATAGACCAAATCCTTTCTGAGTGCTAGAGAACTTGCCTTCTCAGACAAAGGAATGAAAACAATCTTCAGAAAAGTACACACAGGGGTTTCCTAGGGATCCCCTATCTCCCCCCTCCTTTTCAACATATATGTAGAACTACTTACAAGAGATAGTAGGGCGGAGGCAAAACTGTTCATCTATGTTAATGATGTATGTATGCTAGTCTCAGGAAAAAGCTATGAAGAAAACAAAAGGAAACTGAAAAAAGTTCTACAGGGAAGAACTAAACAAGAGACTAGAACAAAGAAAACTATTACTATTGGAGGGGAAAACCAAAATGCAACACTTATACCTAGGAAATGAGGAAGTCCTAAAGAACATAGTCCAAGGAATAAGTATCAGATACTCACTGTACCTACGATACCTAGGGGTTATAATGGACGAAAAGCAAACATACCTAAGATACACATAACATATAGCAGGGACAGTATGAGATGCACTCACCAGACTCCAAAGGCTTTCCACAGGAACCAAAGGACTTTCCCCCTTTATAGCCCTAAAGTTGGTAAAAGTGGTAGTCATCCCATGACTAATGTACAGAGCGGACACCTTCCACCCTCATAGGATCACCCAAAGAGCACTAAACACCCTACAAAGCACACTAGCCACAGTGGCAAAGTAGACATCTAGAATGTACAGGTCAGCAGATAACAAGAAAAGCCTAATCAAAGCAAAAATATTCATAGCTGAACTACAAATCTAGAGATACCAAGTGAACTACAGAGCAAGGATTCTCACCATTGACAAAACACACCTAAACTATAATAGGCTACTAAACATACCAGGAAGAGGTCAAGACAAATACTGCCTACCAAAAACACCCTCATAGCGTGCAACAGAACTATCATCAGTATCCATGACAAGGTAACTCCAGATCAATGCGATGATCTCAACCATAAAAGAAAGCATAGGAAGAGAAACCCTCTCAAACTACATACTCCCATACCCCATTTGACTGTGGCTAATCTCAGTAGATGGAAGACTAATAGTCAAAAAGTTCTTGGAAAAAGAGGAAGCCTTGAAGACCTGGCCAAGAATATTTCCCCCAGATATGATAGTAATTTTCATGGATGCATTTAAAATAAGCGACAAAAACCAAGTCAGAATGGCAGCCATCCTGTACTATGATAGAAAAGAAAGAAAGTGAGTCACTAAGTCCCTAGGCTCCAAAGTCCAAGTCTTCAATGGTGAACTAGAAGACACATGAGCAGCAATACAGTTAACCTATAACTAGACCAAAACCTACAAGAAAATACATACACTCCAAATCTTCTTAGATAACTAAGTAGTAATCAGGGCAGCAGCCAACCTAATGCCAGTACTAACATAGCACATCACCCAAGAAATCTTTGAAACTATCTAGAAACTAAGAAGTAGAAACATAGAAATAGTCCTTAAATAGGTTCCAGGGCAGTAGGGAATCGAAGGAAACGAAAAAGTGGACCAACTTGCAAAAGTCAAATCTGAAAAGGCAGAACAGAAAAAAGCTAAACACCAAGGAATGAAAAGGGAAATCTCCAGGTTGATGATCTAAAGGGAAACCAAAGACCACTTTTAGAAGTGATTTGAGCAATATGCTGAAAAACTAATCAAAAAGAAAGTTAACCTATATACGGTGATAGACAAATACCAAGCATCGAGGGCCTTCTAGTTTAGGATAGGCCAATGCTATATCCTGAATCTCCTCCACTTCAACAGAGAAAGTAACTTCTGCATCTGCAGTGAGGCCTAGTCAGTGCACCACTACCTTCTCGAGTGCAAATAAATAAGCGACCTACGAACACTCTACCAAGGAAAGGACCTAGAGCACATCTTATACCGGAACCTAGACCTCTAGAAAATGCTAGTTAAAAAGGACTAGGAAAGCCCATAGACAGAAGCTGAAACCCCCCCCCCCCTTTCAATAGTGGTAATACAAAGAGCAGGATAAACTTTGTGATAAAAACCTGGTGATAGAAGGACGTTTTACAAGAAGGAGAAGGCACTTTGGGAATTTAGTAAAGGATCTCCTTTGTTACAAGTAAGCAATTTTCTAGGATCAGTTTTATTTTCTTTCTTTTCTCCTTCCTTGTATTTCTTTTCTTTTCCTTTATTTTTAGCTAGATCGAGCTATCTTTCATCTTTTGGTTATGTCTTTGCTTTTGATTAAGTGTAAACACCCTGCTGGAGGATAGAAAGATGTAAAACTATAGTATAGGGAAATTTATATTATTCTCTTTCTTCTAAGAAGACCAAAAGTAGAGCCAAGCATTCTCACCAAATAGTAACCTACTAGTAGGCGATTTCAACCTACACCACCTATGATGGGGACAAACCTTAGAAGCTGAAACCACAAGAGCATAAGTGCTCATTAAAGCAGTGTGTGACCAAGGATACTACCTCCTAAATGAACCTGAACAACCAACAAGATATAGATACAGAAACTAAAGGGACACCATAATAGACCTTGCCTTCCTCTCCCCCTAAGCAATGAAGTAGATAGCAGACTGGTAGATCACACCAGATGAGTCACAGACCACCAGTGACTATGAAGTCATAACAATAACTCTATTAAAGAAAGGAGATAAAGGGGAAAAAATAATAATCATTGACTATAAGAAAGCTGACTGGGGAAAAGTCAAAGAAAATCTAGAAGGATAGGAACCAACCAAATTTGACCTAAATGACCTAGACCAATAGGCAGAAGACAACAAAAACCAACTCATAGATAAGATAAAAGAAAACAACACCCTCCCTACCAAAATGATCACTGGAAAAACTAAAGACTGGTGGAATGACAATCTAAAAAAGAAAAAGAAAGAACTAGGAAAAGCAAGATACGAAGTAAGAAAGTCTCCAGGAAGTAAAAAAGCAAGTGAACAGTACAGAGCAAAGAAAAAAGAATTCAGAAAAGCAGTTACAGAGGCCAAAAAGGAACACTAGATCAATTTCCTACAAGAAATCAACTAGAAAGACTTGTAGAAAGCTCTAAAATACACTAGACCAACAAGAGACTTCCCCCTCCCTGCGATAAATGGAACCAAAAGCCCTAAAGAAAGAGCACAAGCCCTAATACATCACTACTTTTCCTGTTACAGCCACAGTACAAAGGCCCATGCGCGATGATGAGTTTAGTTATATGAGCAACTTCTTGTGAGTACACCCCTGCGCCACACGAAAGGACCATGTGACAAAGGGCTCTGCCTCAGGATGAGTCATATATGGTACCTCTGATGAAGATGAGTCAGGGTCTGACTCACCCGTCATCCTCTCTCAAGCGTACCTCACATGATCGGATGAACTTGAGTAACTCCTGTGGACTAGTCACCTGCGGTTGGTATGACTCAAGCCAATTGAGCCAGTAATCGCGTGATGATGATCTTGCCCGAGATTGGCGATCCGAGCTCCGACCATAACGCTGATCATTTCCGTTATGACTCCTAGGAATGTTTCGATCACATCAGATGATGATAGAATGAGTCATGGGATTTATAAGGCTTTCTTTCAGGTTCTATTTCTTATGTAATCTCTTTTATCATTGATGACTCATTTCTTTGGATGGAAGGGTATTTAAGGATAGATTGTTGGTCGCTTCTTGTTCCAGGCTTCTCAGACTCTTCAAAACCCCCCCTACATTCTACCTTTTCCTCTTTTACGCTCTTCTTTTATCACCTTTTATCGTCGTAAAACTGCTCGGCAAAAACAACGACCTAGAATACCTTAGCCTCGTTGTCCAGAGAATAGGCGCTCGGATAGAGCTTGCTCCACAGGGGACTATCCACATCTGGACAAGAACCGACGGGTTCCTGGTCGCGCATCACCACCGTAGTGTGCTCTGGTGCCGTTACAGCCTGATCAATAAACCCAAAGTGGGAGACATCGCGACAACGTGCAAGACCTAGCCTCGCTTACACGGTCGCAACAATGTCTACATCCCAACAGCAACCGGTCACCCCCACAAGGGCCCCAACGCCATCCAACACCTCAACCCGCCACACCAACCCCAAGAACTCAGCACAACCATACCAAATTCCCCCTGCCCACGAATGGCAAGTCGAGGGGCGCACGCAAGTAGGCCCTACACAAGTGCCTCAGAGCCAAGTCG
>JABYPW010001830.1:0-13478 GCA_016880775.1 Phymatotrichopsis omnivora | reverse complement strand
CCGCTGAGGTGGGCTTAGGGAAGCCCATGGTATTGGAGATGAAGATACCGCTGAGGTGGGCTTAGGGAAGGCCACAGTATCGGAGATGAAGACACCGCTGAGGTGGGCTTAGGGAAGCCCACGGTATCGGAGACGAAGATACCACTGAGGTGGGCTTAAGGAAGCCTACGGTATCGGAGACGAAGATACCACTGAGGTAGGCTTAGAGAAGCCTACGGTATTGGAGACGAAGATACTGCTGAGGTGGGCTTAGGGAAGCCTATGGTATCGGAGATGAAGATACTGCTGAGGTGGGCTTAGGGAAGCCCATAGTATTGGAGACAAAGATACCACTGAGGTGGGCTTAAGGAAGCCCACGGTATCGGAGACGAAGATACCGCTGAGGTGGGCTTAGGGAAGCCTACGGTATCAGAGACGAAGATACCGCTGAGGTGGGCTTAGGGAAGCCCATAGTATCAGAGACGAAGATACCCTTAAGGTAGGCTTAGGGAAGCCCACAGTATCAGAGACGAAGATACCCTTAAGGTAGGCTTAGGGAAGCCCACAGTATCGGAGATGAACCTAGCAGAATCTGGCAGAATCTTATGACCGAGGAAAATCAGAAGTACCCAGCACATACTCAGAAGTTCCCCACGGTAAAATACAGAGCTCATGACATCACCACAACAGTACAATTATAATTACTGCAGTCTTAAGACCATTATGATTCCTAGGAGGGTAATTCATAAGTTGACTTACACCGGAGTTGAACCTGGGACCACACACAGGTGTATATGGTATACAGTCTTCACCCTCAGGATCACGTTCTGCGGAATGAGACCTTTACCGCTGTCCCAAGCTGCCAGATCGACAACGCCATCAGTATTGAGGAAGGAGATACCGCTGAGGTAGGCTAAGGCAAGCCTACGGTATCTGAGATGAAGATACCGCTGAGGTCAGCTTAGGCAAGCCTACGGTATCTCCTCAGGAGGGAGTGCTGAGGTAGGCTTCTTGAAGCCTCCTCTTATCACCCTCCTTAAATACACTAATATATGCATCCTGTTAGATAAGGAAATGACATTGTTCGAATCTTATAGAAGCAACTTCATGCAAGTGTCTCTTTTAGGTTCCTTATAAGGTAACACGATTATGCTAAACACTGATCATAGGTGTGGTAAAGATTACCTATAATCATCATAGGTTTAACCTGATATTATATCTTCGATAAGACTTGTATATTGCCTATATAGCTGATCATGCCATAACTATTTGGTAAGCTTTAAACGAGTTCATCAAAGCCTCTATTATGCCATGCTATTCTATATAAACTCATGAAAGCCTTATACGACCATCAGGTATAGCCCTTTTATAGTTCAGGTAATGCCACTATAAAATCAGTGTTTGTAACATGCTACATAAGGAAAGGGGCAACTTACACCATGGGGATATCGTCCCCATCCTTCCAGTCATCTGGGAGGTCGACCACTCTAGCTGCAGATATCTTTTGCTGCTTTGAGGATGAGGAGTTCCTATCATCATCTACCTTGTGCTTGTTTGAGGTTGACACAATCTTGACCACAGAGATGGAGAATTTCCTCATGGAGTAACAGTCCTTGACACCATGGTGCTTGGACAAGCAGTGAAGACAGGCCTTGTTCTTCTTGGCCCACTCCTTCTCTTCCTTATTGAGTTGAGGAAGCTTCCCTTTGTCCTGGGAAGAGGACCCTGAGGGACGCTTGTCCTGGGTCTTCTTAGTCTTCGTGGAAGGAGCAGCCTGGCCACTGGTCTCCTTAGTCATTTGTCCCTTATAGCACTCCTGGATGGCCACCTAGGTATCCTCTATCGCTAGGCCCACCTGCACCACATGAGATAGCTACTTAGCTGCAGGAGTCTCGTGGGTGGTTTGAGCTGCCATCGCTAGGTGGAGATCTTTCTTCAGGCCCCTCTCCACCCAAAATTTGAAAGACTCTTAGTTGCCTTGGATGACCTGGTTGAGAGCCTCCATATAGGTAAGGTAGGAGAGGATGCCCTTAGTTTGCTTGGTGTTGATCATCTCCCTGATGCCCTGGGGTTTGGTGGTAAAGGCCCTGAAGTATGTCTTCATGGCCTTCGTAAAGTCATCCTAGATGGTGGTCTGCTGGGTCCATCTGTGGGCATTGGCCTGCCACCAGATACACGCAGTACCCATCATGTACGTGGACACGAACCTGGTCTTGATCCAGTCGTAGGGGAAGGCATGGGCTTAGAGGGCAAAGTAGTTCTCACACTGTTCAATGAACTTCCTTATGTCCTCTGCCTTTCCTGAGAACTTCTCTGGATCAGCTGGCTTGGGACCCTTAAATGAGGTAGACAGGACAGGAGGTGGGGCCAGAGTCGAGCGATTTGAGGGAGGAGCTGGTGGGGCAGTTTGCCCAAGAACTTCCTGTATGATCCACCTAACATCACTCTCATTAAGAGGACAAGGAGAGGTTAGGTAGGGTTCTGGTGCAAAGGAAGCGAAGGAGGTTTGCCTGTGCCCCTGAGATAGTCCTGCAATAGTAAAATAGGGTGTAGGAGGAGGAGGAGTAGGGGAGATAGGATGGGAAGGTGGCTGAAAGGAAGGGATGCTACAGTGGAGGCCACGAGGATGTGGAGGAGGGGCGGAGACATGGGTCACCTCATCATCTTCAAGGTCAATCACCTCATCCGGATTCCTGGACATAGGAGGGGATGTGACAGACCTAAAACACTCCTTATACTTGTAGTACAACTCCTTCCAGAGTTTGGCATCGTCTCTGGCCTTCATTAGGTCTTCCCTAAGGTTGGTCACATCTTCCTTCCTCAGGGCAGTCCTAGCAGAGAGGGCCTTGTTTTCTACCCTTAGACGAAGAATCTCATTCTTCGCTTCACTCAGACTGGCTTTGAGGGGAACCTCACCCTCCTCCAAGACTTCTACCCTGGCCTTTGCCTCAGCCAGGCTTGCTGTGAGAGTGGCGATTTGCTCGTTTGGGGAGGCAAGAAGATGAAGGGCCTGATCTGCCAGTTGCTGGCACAGATCAGCCATCTTGCAATTCAGATCCTGGACCATATCCTGATGTACCTTATTCAGGGTATTAGTGTAGTCTGACTTCCTTTGAGCAAAGGATTCCCTCTCCTTCTGGATTTGCTTAACCGCAGACAGGAGTAGATTCATCATAGAGGGGGGAGAAGCCACAGACAGCTTAGGGAGGGGCTTGTGGATGGCGCGATGTAGGACTATGGTGGCATAAACAATGGACACTATATCATCACGCTGCTTCTGGAATTCCTCCTCAGTGTCCTGAAGGGCCCATTTGAAGGGCTCTTCCCCTAGGAATTGCTGAGCCTTGTGTAAGGCTTGTACTGTAGCCACATAGTTGTTGATGACCATTTTCTAGTACTTGTTGGCATAGGCTAACTCGGCAGTGTTAAGGTTGATGGTGGCCTCTTCATGCATAGATACATTAGAGGCTAAGGAATGGGTGGTCTGAACTATTCAGGCTGAAGGGTTGGTGAGCTGAGAGCCTACGACAAGAGCAAGAGAGGATGCATCAGGCATCGGAACGTTGGAAGAAGAGGAAGCCATCTTCTTTAAAGAATATAGTATGACAGATCACCCTATATAGTTCGTATATGACTCAGTAAAGATACCTCAGGCACACTTCGCAAATGCTACTGAGTAAACTCAGATATCTCAGCTAAACGAAAGCTCAACTAGAAGATATCTTTCCTATAAAGAACAGGGCGGACTTCAAGTGTTGAAGACAAGAAGGACGAATATATTCTTTAAGGCTCGAAGATAACTCAAAGGCTCTCATAATGGTGATCGCAGAGAAGATAAGTAGCTATGTGCTATAGAAGGAAGGAAGGAAAGACAACAAGACAAGGAGACTCTTTTCCCATTTTTAGATAACTATCTATATACACTTTCCTCCAGCGGGGCATCTTTTTCGCTAACTTAATAGGATGGACTAACTAAAGGAAAGGAAATAAAATGAGCGTCATGGCTTCTTTACAAGAAATAAATACTCCTCCGCCAACTCGTACTGAAAAAAAAGAAAATCTGCTTCCAAAGGTAAAGGCAAAACAGGGGGCTCCTTCTCTTTTTCCTTACCTTCTACTTTCTCTTCTCGACGATGACTTGGGGGGGCTCGCTCAGTCCTGGTTTCCTTTGTGAGACAACAAGATAAGGATACTCTTTTCCTTCAGTCACACTCTCTAGCGGGTGGCACTACCTGCAAACTTAATCGAATGGCCTAACTAAGAGAGGGAGCGATACATCGCTAAGCGCCGTCAGGGTAACCCTTCATACGGCTATTGTGATCATCGGTCGCATTCGCTTACAGGGACTGAACTAGTAATTAGGCAACCCTGCACGGTCGGGGAAAACTCGCTTACACTACAAAACCCGCGACCAACTGGTAATTCGTGGTATGGAATAGGACGAGCGGGATTTGAACCCATGACATTGCGCATTACCGTACAACAACACCAGGAAAGCCATACCACTAGACCATCCTCGCCTTAGACAACAAGATAAGAACAACCGTGCACTTATATATCCTATCCTTCACCTGAGCTGACAAAGAGATGATAAAGGAAATAGAAACACAAAAAACTAAGACCTGTTCTAGACCATCTCCTGATTCCTAATCGCCGAAACCTGTAGAAGAGTCCGCAATAGACAGGACGCGATTAGTACTCAATTTGACTATGATCACCTATCCCCCTCTCAGGCCTCACTCCCGATTTGTGATAGTCTCTCACAATACAAGTCCGATCGCCCGATCATGACCTCATGGCTGACTAGGCCAATGTCGCATCATGCTGATAGCTGATCACGTGGTAACCGTGGGGCTGACTTCCCATGCTTAGTCAAGGCTAACGGCAAAGCCACACCATGCCACGCCACACCACGAGGTCATGTAATAGAGGATCGTCTCCAGAGCACTTAACACAATGGTGAAGGGTAGAGACAGCATACTCACATGTTGACAATCTAAGCGTAACCTCCATCATAGCGCATCGTCTAGGTACCTTGACGACTGACTACTACCGGTGTTCATAACACTACAAGTCGATGCTATACTATAGATAATAAAAATTGACCTAGGAAAAGACTATTTCACCTGCTATCACCTACCCCCACTAAGTAGCACATGATCAATAGGTTATAAAGGTAGACCCAAGTTAGTGAAATATAGTACCAAAAAAGAACAACTCTAAACATTCCCTAGGGGATTTAAAGATGATCACATGGCCATCTTTTCAGATGCCTTAAAAGTTTCGAATAAAATACAAGTTAGGGTTACAGTAGTCACCTACATAAAAGTAATAAAAACTAAGACTATATCTACGGGTCTTGTTATGGCAGGTGTCTTCAGTATGGGATAAGGCTCGGTAAAGTACAAGTGCCACTTAACAAAGAATCGTATTACTGAGTAAACTCAGATATCTCAACATGTTCTAAGTCTGGATCCACAAATACACTTTCCTACATCATAGAAGAGAGAGAGAAGTAAAGTTCAGAGTTAAGAACGAATATATTCTTAAGGCTCGTAGCTAGTCTATAGACTGAAGAGAGAAGGAAAGGAAAGAACAAGAAGATGATGATGATGGGAAAGAACAAGAAGCGACTATCTACAAAAGAACATCCTTGTGCAGCTATGGAAAGCTATGAAGTAATAAGAAAACATCTCCTCCGAAAAACACAGAAAAGTAGCGCAAAGAAAAACTTAACATAAGTGGAAAAGAGTTCGTAAAGTCAAATCCAAATCACCATAAGAAGGGGCTACATCCTCCGCAAGAAAATCCGACATGTCGGATAAACTACTTGGGGGACTAAGGAAAGTAGAAGGGGCGGTAGCTGATCCGTCAGCCGGAGCTACCTCTGTGAAAGGTTTCTAATCTAAAAAACTTCTGTACGGCCCATACGTAGAACACGGGCTAGGTGGTACTGGGGACAGGGTACAAGATGGGGGTCTATTCGGCACAGATCGAACAGGTATGGCCACATGGTATTCGTATGTGTGGGTCCTTGTTGGTATCCCAGTTTTTGTCTTTGATATGTATGTCGCTATCTGTTTCATTTCTTCTTCCGAGCAGAACATGGCTTCCAGGTCACAGGGCTTTGGTATGTACTTTTCGCATGCTTCTGCCCTTGCCAGGCATTCCAGTATCGTGTGCTGAATAGTTTGATAATATTATTGACAATGTGTGCAGAGGTGGTCGTTGTGTCCCCATGAGGTGTGCGCAGATAGGTGCGACTTTCGGGACCTTATTTGGAATAGCCGGCTTGCGATTTCAATCAGTAATCTAAAGATCTGGTTTTCGCCGAGTGATACTTCTTCCTCGTCTTTTGAGTTTTCGGCCATTATTATTTTCCACCGCTCGATTAGTTTTTCCTTAATTCTTTCCTCTAGGATTTTTGCGGGGTATAGGGACGGGGTGTTTTCGCTGTCTCCGACTATTCCATGGAATCGCATTCTAGTTTCCAGGTATGGGATGATGTTTCGCAGGATTTTGTCGATATGGACTGGAACAAGAAGTGACCAACAATCCATCCTTGAATACCCTTCTGACCAAAGAAATGAGTCATCTATAACAAAGGAGATTATATAAGAAATAGAACTAGAAAGAAAGAAAGCCTTAGAAATCCCATGACTCATTCTATTATCATCTGATGTGATTGTAACATTCATAGGAGTCGTAACGGAAATGATCAGCATTGTAGTCTGAGCTCGGATCACCGATCTTGGGCAAGATCGTCATCATGCGATTGCTGGCTCGATCAGCTTGAGTCATACCAACCCCGAGTGACTAAGTCACGGGAGTTACTCAAGTTCATCCAATCATGTGAGGTACGCTTGAGAGAGGATGATGGGTGAGTCAGACCCTAACTCATCTTCATTACAGGTGCTACATATGACTCATCCAGAGGCAGAGCCCATTGTCACATGGTCCTTTCGCGTAGTGCAGGGGTATACTCACTGGAAGTTGCTCATCTAACTAAACTCATTATCGCGTGTAGGCCTTTGGTACCGTGGCTGTAACAGGTCTAGGTACTAGAACCCCAGTTTTCTATGTAGAACTTAAAGGAATCCTTATTGCTCTCTAGGTTGCAATAGAAATAGCCAAAGGAAAAGAGTTCACCAAGGTCAGAGACTTCAGTAACTTATAGGTCACACTTACTACAGTGTAAAACCTATTCCTAAACTATTCCAGTATACTACAAAAAAGATCTTTGAAATAAACAAATAACTCCAATAAAAAAGGATTGCAGTAAACCTTAACTGTTCAATGGGGTACTCTGGGATAGTCGGCAACAAGTGAGCAGATAAGTTAGCAAAAAAAGAATCCAAAAAACCAGTCCCCAAGTAAACCAGATACAAAAACCAGATCACCAGGAGCACTATCCAAAGGAAAGCAAAAGAAAGACTATACAAAGAACTTTAGGAGGCTCATAGAAAAACAATCCCTAAAAACTATGATAAATAGGAAATACTCCCAAGGTATACAGTGACCTGCATATACCAGTTTTGAACTGGATACATATACATTCTGAAACTATACCAGTGGGGAAGAGAGATAAATTTCTACCTCTATGGAGAACTACAAAGCATTGAGCATTACCTCCAGGAGTCCTATAGGACAGAAGATATAAGGTGTGAACTCTACCTAACTAAAATGACTAAACAACTACTGTACCAAGACCCTAAAATATAGATAAAGCTTATGGAGTTAGGAATTAGTAAGTGCAGGAAAGATCTCCCCATCATAAGTCTACTAGAAGTTATGATATATAGGAGAGGGAGAGCAGAAGCAGGGAGTATAGTAAGGGAGGAAGTGTAGAGACTATTTGCTTTGGTAGTTTTTTGCTATTTTTTCTTACTTCTTTCTTTTTATTTTGTAGCTATGATGCTCTTTTTATTTCCTTTTTTCTTTACCTAGTCCATTCTGTTAAGTTAGTATTAAAATATGCCCTAATAGAGGAAAAAGAGTAATTAATTTTAGAGTAGTAGATATTCGATGTTGAGATATCTGAGTTTACTCAGTAATATGCCTTGTTAAGTAGTACTTGTAAGTTACGGAGCCTCCCTTAAAGACAACTCCTATAACATATAACCTCTCTATATAGCCTCTTCAGCTATGGCATAAAAAAACCTCCTCCACCTCCCCTAAATAAAATCAGAGTAAACTTAGAAAAACACAGAACAAAAAATACAAAAAATAAAAAAGAAAACCCTAAGCCCTAAATCTAAGAGAAAGAGCCTAATATCTAGAGAGAAAAGAGAAAAAGCAGAGAAAGAAGAAGTAAAGAACAAAAGTAATACAAGAAGTAAAGCAAAGTGAAGTAGAAGAGAAATAGAGATAAAAGAGAAGCAGGAAGGAAGAAGGAGAAAAGACAGAATCTAGCCTACACTATAACTATATCTAAGATCCTCTGAGGTATAAAGTCTACTATTAATTAGAGGTAAGCTATTTAAATTTTAGCTATAAACTGAGTAAACTAGATAATTATATCCTTTAAGGACTATAATTGCTTAAGTATGTATATATTCTTCAGAAGAATTATGTACTCTTCAGAAGAATTTCTTTGTATTTATTATCTCAGTCTAGGTAGTGGAAAACTGTGTAGTCTAAGGTTTTGAGATCCTCATTATAGTAGGGACTGGAGAAAAATAAAATACTTAATTATAGTTATGTGAAATGTAATTTCAAGTATTTAATTAGATGCTTTACAAGTTAGTATAAGCTTAATGATACTAGTAAACATAAAACAAAGACAATCTTAGGAAATTAAATCTGTAGTAGATAGTTACTTAGATTATTCTAAAGTGCTCATAGTAGACAAGGTATAGAAATATTATTTTAAGTTAGGATATGTAGGTAATCATAGAAGCTCTAGAAGAGGACATGCTTCTCAAAAAGCTCTAGAAGAGATTTTAATGTTTAGAGTATCTAGAACCTTTGAAAGTAATCTGCCATTTAACTCTATAACCTGAACCTAAAATAGTGATATTTGGCTCTTGAAGTGGTTTAGTATATGCTACATTAATTTAATAACATATCTCAAATTTAGCAGCAGCAAGGAACTCATTTATATATTTATATATTTATATTTCATTTTTTTTTCATTCATATTCATATTTAATTTATTTATATTAATATTTATATATATATATTATTCCTTTATTCGGATTTTTTTTTTTTTTTTATTATATTTATATATATATATACTTTGACGCGTTGAAAACCTAACTCAAACTAGAAAAAGTTAAAAATGCACGTCAACGGGCGTTCTGAAAACATTCCGGTACATTACAAAACGTCGTTTTGTTAATGTTTCAGTCTAGTCTGACCTCGGCTTTTGCCTCGGCCACTGTAGGGAGATAGCACAGGTTTGTATCACAGGTCCGTATTGAACTTTTTTAAAAATAAATTCCATCTTATATTTTTGCTATATATCGCATGCCGAAGGCACAGGTTACGAAGCTTGTTACTGCACATGTAGAGTACACGTTCAGACGGCGAAAGTGTGAACCTCCGTACAAGCCTACTTCATATGAGCAGTAAGTTCCCTGTCGGAGATATGGGGGCTCGGCATCGCCCGCGTATTATCTACACTCCTTCCCCCCCCTCTCTTTACTTTTTTATTTTTTTTTGTGTCAAGCAGCTCTATCGTGCCGATTTTTTTGCTGTGTGCAAAACCATCCGTAATACTAGTAGATTTTACATAACAGAACTATATCCTGCTGCAGGAACGATTGCACCCTTGCACGGATTCCGAAGTCTACCTCGAGAAGGATTACCAAAAGTGTGAGAGAAAACCTGATCCGTGAATGCCTGTTCATCCGATGCAGGTACAGAACAAGCTCGGAAGGATATTCCCTGTTCCACGCATTTTCGTTCCATTGCTTCTGAATGAATACCATCAACAAGTATGTGTATGTATCATTACATCTTCCAACGTCAGTACTCCCATTCAACCCTTCAAGACGTCGGAACTTTGCTATTTCATAGCCTAAACACATCCGCAAAAATTCTCAAAGGAACAAGCGACTCCCGTACATTCCACCAATTTTCTTTTTTTTTATTTGGATGTCCGTAAACAAACATCTCCAAGCATCTCCATTCCTGGCTGAAAACAGCATTAATAGGAATTTGGAAACGCGTGGTTACAAATGTAAATTTTCCATAGTCCTCGCCGTCTCATACCCTATCTCTTATCTTATCGCTTCATACATCTTATCTGAGCGCCCCTCTCACGCGACACGCGCACGCGACGCGTCAAATTGAATTCCCATTTATTACCCAGATAGGAAAAAACGCGTCGCTGCCCCTCCAAACCGACAATCAACTGATCCTCGTGCACAACAGTCGCGTCGCGTCGAAACGCCAAGGCTACAAATTGCCTAGTTAAGCAGGTGCATCATAGGAAATTGCCCTTTCGAGGTCAATTTACGGGCACAATCCACCAACACCTCCTCAATCTGTGTCCTGGTTCGAGGCCAGCCAACAGTCCGCAAGCCTGCTGCACTGTTGCCCACACTCTTTAATCGTCCGAGCCGGTCCACAGTCCCCTCCCCACCTCTCACAAGTTGCCTTTCCCCGACCTCCCCAATTTCTGCTCCCTTCTTTCTAGCCTTCGCCGTGGAATTTCCCTTGCTTCCACTGGAACTTCTTCCCACCCATCACCTTTCTCCTGATCGGAACAAGCTTCGGCTGGTGCGCCCCACTGACTTCGCAACAACCGTGAAAAGGAATCCATCGCTGCATTCCTGCTTTGATTGTTTTTGTTTACGCTCTGTTCCTCGCTGTTCAAAAGAAAAAAAAAAAGAAAAAAACGTTTGCTTCTTAATCGCTCTCTCTCGCTTTTTTCGTGGCCATCGCCTTTGACGTCTTTTCGTGCTTATCGCTCGCGTTTCAATTAACACGTCCTCTGCGCGTTTCGGCACTATACAAAGTAGTACTTTCCTTCTGTCTGACTCCCGTCCAAAATGCCAACCTCCCCTACGATTCTCACTTCCTCACGCCATCACCGTCAAACTCTTGGTATCCAGCCACTTAAACCCCTCTTGCAAACTATGAATTCCCTTTCACGCCGCAGTAAGTTTCCCCTTGCCCCGCCATCCCAACCCTTGAATCCTATCTCCTGTCAACCAATCCCACCTATTTCCTATCGAACTCAAACCGCTAATATGGTATCCAGCCAACTCCCAATTCTCCAAGCGCCCCTTAGTGAACGACGAAAATGCTGAATTTTGCAAGAGCTCCATCTCTTCGTCCCCACCCAAACGCGTGAAATCCACCAACCCTCTGAACTCCGGAGAGGCTGGCGTGTCTCAGCTAAAACAGTCCTCCCGCAAAGCCCTATCAGAAAAACAAAAGAACTTGCCGCTTCAGAAACGCAGTGCCAAATCCAGTGGAAAAGTTTTGGGTGACATCACAAATACCCAGGAATCAAGAATAGTCTCCGTTCACAAACACGACAGTGCGAACGCAAATACCTCTAAATCTCAACCGGCTACTTCCCAAAAGAAGCTCGGCCGGGCTCTTCAACAGACCTCTTCCAAGGCTCATCCCATCTCTCCTCTAGTCCCTGTTTCGAGCCGCGGGAGAAAGAGAGCTCGTTCCCCTGAAATCCAAATCTATACCGACCCCTCTCCCACTTCCAAGCCCATCACCACTTCAGTCACATCCTCCATTGCCTCCGTCCTTGAGCCCTCTCCGTCTGTTTCAAATCGTGAGAAACATCCATTGGAAATCGATGATTGCCCTCCACAATGGCAATTTACCATCTACGAAGACTCCCCAGAGGAATCCCTCAATAACATCCTCCAACATTCCACGAACACTCTCGAGATATCAGGTGAAGCGGATGAGATTGACGAGCGTGGGAAGGAAAACATTCCCCCCGAGAGACTTGAGGAGCTTTTGGCATTGGAGCCAGAAGCTAGAAGAGCGGCAATGAGGTTGGATCAGGAGGAGAGGCTCGTCGAGAAAAAAGACGAAAATGAGAGGAAAGTTCTTGGAGAACTCGACGTGAAGACGATGGGGTATGATATGGATGATTGTGTGTGGGTATACGATGATGAATATTACGAAGTTGAAACGCCGAAAGGAGAACCAACTTTCGACGTTTATGATGAGGAAAAGGTGGAAGGTAGCGAGCAGTCACCAGCAAGAGATTTACCGGCGATAAGGGTAGAGGAGCACGAATGAGTTCACTTATCTTGATGTTGGTGTTTTCTGATCTTAAGGAGTTTTATACCCCTTATTCCTAGCGTCCTTTTTTTCATCTTTTTTCTTTCTTTTTTTTTCTTTTTCATTCGGGGGGTTTTTTTTCCCTCACTTTTTTTCATGTTTCTTTTGGGCGAGGGTTCTTTTCATTTTTGGTAATTTTTTTTTATTCTCTTGTTAACCCCCTTCTTTTCTGCTCTCATTCCTTTCGCAGGTCTAAATATTTCCTTCTGCTTGCCTTCAATGTATGTTTTTTGCGGCGTGGGACCTCATTTGTTCACCAATCCTTTGTACCTTCTTCACATTCTTGTTCCCGCTTTCGATTCCCCGCCACTGTAACTCCCTTGCTTTTTTTTTCCTTTTTTTTTTTTCTTTTTTGTCCCCGGAAACCCATTACCACCAGTTCATCTAACACATTACCTCTGTCCATTGACGACGTATAAGTAAGCGAAGCAATGAGACCAATGTAAATGGGATATCGATATTCGGGAGCTTATTGTGTTTGGTGTACGCGGTTTTTTCGGATAGAAATTTTGTTCCGGAGTATGGTATGAAATGGGAATGTATGGTTATGGCGATGGCAATCTGGGGATGATGGTGAAGGGATTTTTTTTTCTTTTGTCTCATTTTCTTTCAGCGGCGCCGTTATGTTATATTTTAGTTTTCGTTTTCTTTCGTTTTTCTTCTCTTTTCCTTTATTTTCCTTTATTTTATTTTATTCTTTTCTCGGTTTTTTTCTTTTTTTCCCCCTCCTTTTCATTCTTTCATTCTTTTTTTGTTTTTTTCGGTGGTGTTTTGATCTTTGAATTCTGCGGGGTTAAAACGGAAACCGGGTAATGGAGAGGAATTAGTCTTGTATCCATGATGTTTTGTTGAGTTGTCTTTAGGTTTTCTTTTAGTCTAGGGTTAGCTCTTTCTTTTACGGATGTTGAAGAAAGGATAGTGTCGTAATAGATCTGGCTATTTTATCGGTTTACATATGAGGAGGTTTCCTTGGCACCCACACGTCACGTAAATTTTTTGCCAAGTATCAACCCCTTGTTTCGTTTGAAAAAAGAGAACCTCTTTAATGCCTGTCGCTTGGCGCATATCTTTCTAAAATACCTTTCTCTTTCTTGTAGGAGGCTAAGCCAATAGCCAAAAGCATGGAGTCGAAGATTAAGTAAGCACATTCTTTGCCCAAACAGACAAAAACACACCTGTATATACATGTATTAGTGCTTGTAATTCAACCAAAAAAAAAAAAAAAAAAAAAACAC
>JABYPW010001829.1:0-13480 GCA_016880775.1 Phymatotrichopsis omnivora | reverse complement strand
AAAAAGAAGCCTAGGCGGAGCGCGTAAGCGCTACGCCGCTGGCCTAGCCGGCCCGCGCGCTTCGCGCTAAATTTTTCTTTTTTCGAAAAATTTTTCGAAAAAAGCAAAAATAAAGGGCCGGCCCGGCCGGTGGCATCCCCCCCCCCATCTTTTTTTTTTACAAAAAAAAGAAGCGTAGCATCCGCGCGTTCTTTTTTTTTTTCAAAAAAAAAGAAGGGGGCGCGGGCTCTTAAAAATGCGGGGGGGGAAGGAGAAAAAGTTTTCTACTTTGTAGAAATCTTCGCCGGGGCGCGCGCAAAGCGCGCGCCCCGGCGAAGATCCAGTAAGGGGACGCCCTTTTTTCGTCAGAAAAACCCAAAATGGACGCAGCCCTCCCCCCCCCCCCAGCCCCGGCCCCGCGCCGCCCCCCCCTTAAAAAAAGGGGAAGGTTTCAACATCTTAAAAGATGTGAAACCAAACTGGGGCGCGGGCTTCCCCGCCCCTTCTTTGGGGGCGGTTTCCTCGGTTTTACAAAATCTTTTTAAAAAAAAAAGATACACCGAATAAACAACGTCCCAAACCAAGAAACTTGCCCTGGGCGCGCGCCGCTTTATCGCGGAGCGCGCCCCTTCCATTTTGCTCTGCTTTTTTGTACCCTAGGGGAGGCGCGCTACGCAGCGCCCCCCCTTTGTTTGATTGATTGCACCCCTCTACTTCCACAACTTTGACACAAGTCAAAGATTGTGGAAAGAATAGAGGGGGGGACGGGAGCGTCTCCGTGCTTTGCACGGAGATGCATAAAAATTTTTGGTTTTTTACAAAAAATTTGGGTTTACGCTTCCAGCCCGGCCGCGCGCGAAGCGCGCGCCGGGCAGGCCAGCGGCGCTCGCTCCGCTCGCCGCCTAGGCTAAAAAAAAAATAATTTTTGATTTTTTTGTTAAGTTTTCCACTTCCCCCCATTCCCCCCCACCCGAACTACTTTTTTCTATTGAAAAAAATTGGGGGTGAGGGGGGGATGCCCCGGCTACTCAGCCGCGAAGCGCTGCATCTTTTTTTGTTTTTTTTTTGAAAAAAAAAAGAAGCACGCCGGCGCGCGCGCTTCGCGCGCGCGCCGGGAAGGCTCAAAAAACGGGGTCTGTTTTGAGGGGAAAACGGGCGGTTTCAAATTAAATATCAGTACACCATGTGTACTTTATTATAAGTTGAAACTTAATAATATTGAGCGGAGGCCGCCCCTAGGCGAAGGCGGCTCCGCCGCCTTTTCCCCTTTATTTTTTTTTTTAATGGGGGGCGCCGAAGGCGCCGCCAAGGTTTCAAATCAAAAATCAGACACATTTAATGTGTCTTATTTTTTAGTTGAAACCGGAAATCAATCTAACACAGTTTTCTGGGGACCCTGTTGGAAAACACAGTTTTCTGGTTTCAACATAGCGCTGCCTTCTTCGAAGCGCACGTTGAAACCTAGGCGGCCAAATGCCGCCCAAAGAGTGTCGGGGTTTTCTGAAACGAAGAAGAAAAAAAAGGGGCCCGGAGACTGCGTTGCTCTGCAACCGCCGTGTAAGCGACACATTTTTGGGCAATGATCCGAATCATTGCAAAAATTTTGCTTGAATAAAACCCCGGCCTACTTTTTTTCTGAAAGAAAAAAAGAAGCACCGCGATAGTAATTAATAAATGAAATTTATTAATTGCGTTAATTAAATACATATATATATTTATATATATATTTAATAACGCGTGCGCGTTCCGGGCAAGTTTTTTCTACGAAAAACCTGGTTTTCTTTGGGAGGAAAACGCAGTTTTTCTTCTTTTTGCCATCACCCTAATTTTTTTCTAAAAGAAAAAAAAAGTAGTAGGAAAGGCGGTCGCACGGTTTAAACGTAGTTTAAACCGTGCGCCGCCAGGTTGAAAACCCCCCCAACAATAAAAAAAGTTTTCTAGAAATCTTTTTTTTTCAAAAAAAAAGATACAGGGTTTTCCAGCCCGGCCGCGCGCGAAGCGCGCGGCCGGGCAGGCCAGCGGCGCTCGCTCCGCTCGCCGCCTAGGCTATAAAAAAAATAGTTCCCCCAAATTTGGATGTTTTTTTAAGTTTTCACCTTCCCCCCCCCCGGACCCTAAAAGGGTTAGTTAGCCCTAAAAGGGTTAGTTAGCCCTAAAAGGGTTAGTTAGGGGATGCCCCCGGCGCGCTGCGCGTCTTATTTTTTTTTGAAAAAAAAAAGAAGCACGAAGGCTCAAAATAGCCTAGGCGGAACCGCATGAGCGTTACGCCGCTGGCCTAGCCGCCCATCACGCCTTCTTTTTTTGAACAAAAAAATAATTTGTGAAGGGCGGCTTGGACACATTCATGCTGTCCGGAAAACAAAATTTTTTTGTAAAACAAAAACAATTTTTTTTTACGGCCAGCGGCGGAGCGCTTAGCGCCCCACCTCGGCTAATTTTGCGCGCAAAGCGCGTAGCGCGCGCGTCGTTGAAAACCAAGGGCGGTTTCGAAAGTCCCCAGGGGACTTTATTTCAGTTTAAACTTGGCCCGTCCATTTGTTTTTTCAAAAAACAGGGGCGGGCCTTAGCGGAGCCCCCAGGTTTATTCTTTTTTTTTCGGTGAGGCGGGCCCGACCGCCGTAGGGCGGCCCCGCCATCGCCGAGGCGGAGCGCGTAAGCGCTACGCCGATGGCCTGCCGCCCCCGCGCGCTTCGCGCTAAATTTTTCTTTTTTCGAAAAATTTTTCGAAAAAAGAAAAATAAAGGGGGCGGCCGGCGGAGCATCCGCGCGCTCCAAAGGAAGATATATTGAAAAATATGTCTATTTAAGTTGAAACCTCAAGCAAGGGGCCGCAGTGCAGTGCAGTAAGGGATTTTGCATTTCTTTGAAATGCAAAACCTAGGGCCCCGTGGCTAACCCCCCCTGAATTTTTTTTTAAAAATTAAAAACAAATTTTTTTTTAATATTAAGGTAGGGCTAACTTCCACAATGTTTTTAACGGCGCGCGCTACGCGCGCGCGCGTTAAAATTAGCCGAGGTGGGGCGCGTAAGCGCTCCGCCGCTGGCCTACCCGCCCGCGCGCTTCGTTAAATTTTTATTTTTTCGAAAAATTTTTCGAAAAAAGAAAAATAAAGGGCGGGCCGGACACATGAAATGTTGTGTCGTCCCCGGAATGCCATGCGCGCTACGCGCGCGCTATTTTAAGGTAAAAAGGGGGGAGGGGGTTGGGGGGCGCGCTTCGCACGCCTCCCCCTCCCCTTATCAAAAAATTCGGGCGCGCGGCGCGCCCCCCTCCCCAGGCGGCTACGTCTTTTCTTATGATGAAGAAAAAGACTTGTGAACCGCTCGATAGCCGAGTCAAAATATATATATATATTTTGACGCTGGCATTAAAAAAAAATAAAATATAAATACGCCACGGATGGGCGCCCGGGGGCGCGCTTCGCGCCCCCATCACTTCGTGAAGGCGTTTTATTTTTGTTTTTTAAGCGCCGCGCCGCCTTCCGCGACCCCCCCTTCACCCTAAAAGGGTTAATTAGGGGGAGGGGGGGAAGGCAAGATTTTTTCTACGAAAACCTGGTTTTCGGAGGAAAACGCAGATTTTTCTTGCCTGGCGGTCGCCTTCGGGTTTTTTACAAAAAACCCTTCCCCTTTGGGGTATGGCGTCGCCAGGTTATAAAAACATAGGGTGTTTGCTAGGAAGCAACCCATCCCATCAACGCGCGCTACGCGCGCGCGTTGAGGTTTCACCTAAACGCCCATCTATAGACATATATTAAAAGGGGATCAAAATTCAGCGCTCTGCGCGCATCAAAAAACAAAAAAACAGAAACCCCTCCCCACCCCCCCCCTCTACATCCACAAACATTGGGCCCAGAGGGGGCCACCAAAGTTTGTGGATGAATAGAGGGGGACGGGTGGCGCGCCGCGCCGCTACTAGGCAGCGCGGCGCGTCCCCACCTCTCATTGGGGGGGAATCCACCCAATGAGAGGATGGGCAAGAAAAACAACTGCGTTTTTTAGAAAAACAACCAGTTTTTCGTAGAAAACATTGCCCGGGAATAGCGGCTACGCGGCGCGTTCCGGGGTTTTACAAAAATCCCCCCCCCGCAGCCACCCGGTGGTTCCCACCCCCCAGGATGGGCGCGGTGCGGCGGTAGCGCCGCGCCCCACCCTCTCATGGGTGGAATCCACCCTGAGAGGACAGGGGCAAGTTTTTCGAAAACCTGGTTTTCCGGGAAATCTAACGCAGTTTTTCTTGCCTGTGGCGTTTTCTGTTTGTAACAGAAAAACGCCGCCAGGTTATTTCCCATCCTCCTGTGGGGTGGCAACACCCCCACCCCTCTACATCCACAAACTTTGACAAAGTCAATGTTTGTGGGTGAATAGAGGAGGACGGAGCTTGGGCGCGGTGCTAGCGCCGCGCCCCACCCTCTCATGGGGTGGAATCCACCCTGAGAGGACGGGCAAGTGCGAAAACCTGGTTTTTGGAAAAACGCAGTTTTCTTGCCGGCGTTTTTCTGTTTGTAACAGAAAACGCCAGGTTATTTTGTTTTTTTAGTTTCAAATTGAATAATAAGACATATTTCATATGTCGTTTCTTCAAGTTGAAACTTGCCGCAGGCCAGAAAGCTGCGTTTATTGCTTAAGAAGCAAAACGCGATTTTTTGTTCTTAAGGAGCGCACTTAATTTTTTTATTTTTAATATATGTCTATATTAAAAATCAAAATTAAGCTGTAGCGCGTCTTGCCTGGGGCCACAAAACACCGAAGGGGGTCGAAGGACCCTGGCCCCTGGCATCTTTCAACTTTAATAATCGACATATGTTAAATATCTCTGATAATTACAAATTGGTAAACTAACCACGGAACTCGCCTATGCTGCGTAGCGGCGAGAATAACGGGGCAATTTTTTACTGCTCCCCTATATCCCCTTCCCCCCTCACCCTAAAAGGGTTAATTAGGGGGATGGGTGGGCGCGCCACGTTAGTAATTAATAAATGAAATTTATTAATTGCCGTTAATTAAATACATATATATATTTATATATATATATTTAATAACGCCCCTCCTCCTCCGAAGTTTTCACTAAGTAAAACCTCCTCATCCCATCCTCGTGCGCCGGGCCGGCCCGCGCGCGAAGCGCGCGGGCCGGCTAGGCCATCGGCGTAGCGCTTACGCGCTCCACCAAGGCTACTTTTTTGTTGGGGCAGGGGGGCGCGCCGCGCGCGCCCTCTACCGGAAAACAATTTTTTTTGTTTCACAAAAAAAATACAATTGTTTTTTAAAAAAAACAATTTTTGTTTCACAAAAAAATAATTGTTTTTTGCGGGCGCGCGCTACGCGCGCGCCCGCCAGGGAGAAAAAAGTGTTCTCTTCTTTTTTTTCAAAAAAAAAAGAAGCCGGTGGCATCCCCCCCCGCACCCTAAAAGGGTTAATCAGGGTTTCCCCACCTCGCATAGTGTCGTCCGGGAAGGGGGAAAGGAAGCGTTCGTCGCCCCGCGCGTAGCGCGGGGCGATGCAAACGCATGGGCGGGCGCCCCCCACGTTTACTACTTTGTAGAAATCTTTTAAAAGATCCAGGAACCTTAATTTTTTAAAAAACGCCACCCCGCCTTCTTTTTTTCTTTGAAAAAAAGAGGGCGGGTGGGCGCCCGTGGGCGCGCGAAGCGCGCCCATCACTTCGTGAAGGCGTTTTAATTTTTTAAAAAATTTCGGGACCAGGTTTTCTAAAAAAACTTCCCTGGGCGCCGGCGGCGGCTGCGGGTTATTAAATATATATATATAAATATATATATGTATTTAATTAAGCAATTAATAAATTTCATTTATTAATGACTAACCGCGGCGATGCTAAAGGCCGGTGTTGAAAAAAAAAGCAGATTTTCCAAACACGTATTGAAAAAAAAAATTTTTGGTTTTTAATTTTTCTTTCAATAGCAATTTTTTGCTAGACGAATAATTGCCTTGCAACCTGTCTTAAAACAATAAAATAAAACAAAATGAAATCGCGGGGGGCGCGCGAAGCGCGCCCCCCCGGGACCTCGTGCCGCTTCGCGGCACTCGTTTTGTTTTTTTTTATTTTTTTTGTTGTAGTTTTCGAAGAACCTCCGTCGTTTCGTTCCCCCCCCCCATGCCCTAAAAGGGTTAGTTAGGGGTGAAGGGAGAGATTTTTACCAGAAAAACCATCAGCCGGGCTTCGCCCGGCTGAAGGGACTTCCGCCCGCCCGGCTGCGTGCTTCGCGCGCAGCCGGGCCGGCTCGGAAAGACAATAAAAAAAGTAAAAAGCCTACGCGCCGCGTAGCGGCGCGATAGGCAACGGGGGCGCGCTTCGCGCGCCCCCGGCGGCCAAGCGGCCGCTACGCGGCCGCGTAGGCTTGAGGGGGCGCGCCCCCCCCATCACTTCTACCATCGGGGGGCGCGCTTCGCGCGCCCCCCGAAGGTGAAGGCGAGATTTTTAAAAATCTTGTGGGTTTTATTAATGTTTTGAATTATAAAAATCCGAAAACGCCCCTTAAGGCGAAAAAAAGTCTACCCAGACAATTTCCCCCCCCCCCCCACGCCCCCCCATCACAAAGTGATGGGGATTGGAACAAAGGGGGGCGAGGATGCATAAAAAAAATTTTTTACAAAAAAGAGCTTTTTAACGCGCGCTGCGTTTTCTCACCATCGCTTTCTAAGCCTTGTTTCAGGGAGAAAACCAGGGGTTTGACGAAAAACTTGCCCTTTCCCCCCAAAACCCCCCCTCTAAAGAGGGGGTTTAGGTTAGGGGGATGGCGCGGCGTCAAATAAAAAAATCCAAATAAATTGCCCGGATTTTTTTTATAGCCTAGGCGGGGAGCTTTAGCGAGCCGCCGCAGGCCTACTGGCCGCGCGCTTCGCGCGCGGCCAGCCGGGCTATAAATAGCCAGTTGAAAAAAAAATCGAAGTTTTGGTTTCAACGTCCCCCCCCCCTCTGCCGAAACCCAAAACAAAAAAGAGTTTTGGCGTCCCCGCGCGTAGCGCGGGGATGTCAAAACAAGGGCGGCCTTCGGCCGCCCTCGTTTTAACGCCGCGCGCGCGCACGCTACGCGTTTTGCGCGCGCGCTAAAAATAGCCTAGGCGGAGTGCTTTAGCGCTGCGCCGCCGGCCTGGCCGCCCATCACGCCTTCTTTTTTTGAACAAAAAACAAATAATTTGTGAAGGGCGGCCTGGACACATGGATGTGTCCGAAAAAACAAAATTGTTTTTGTAAAACAAAAACAATTTGTTTTTTTACGGCCATCGGCGGAGCGCTTACGCGGGCCCCACCTCGGCTATTTTAACGCGCGCGCGTAGCGCGCGCGGCGGCAAAACGTAGGCGGCGGAGGCCGCCCCTTCGGATAATTTCATTTTCTTCTTTTTTGGTTTGGGCGCCCTCTACATCCACAAACTTTGACAAAGTCAATGTTTGTGGATGAATAGAGGAGGAAAGGTGGGCAAGGCAGCCCCCTCCCATTCTATAAAATGAAGTTTGGACGTTTTCCACCAGAAAACGGTTTTACAAAAACCGTTTTTTAGAAAAGCGTCCAAACCAAGGAAAACTGCGGCGCGCGGCGTTTTCCCCTCCATCGCTTTCTAGGCGTTTCAGGGAGAAAAAAATACCGCTAAGTATTTTTCGTTGAACGAAAACACTTGGGCTGAGCCCTTTTCCCCATTTGGGGATGGCATGCGCGCCACTTATTAAATATATATATATAAATATATATATATTTATATGCAATTAATAAATAATTGCGATAGCAATTATTTATTAATTACTATCGGGAAGCCGGTCCCCTTTTTTCTTCTTTTTTAGAGATTGCGGCCCGTTTGAAAAATCGAAGATTTTTATTTCAACACCAAGCCATGCAAAATAATTTTTTTTTTTGAAAAAAAAATTGCACGGCGCAGCCCCAGCCCCGGGGCCGGCCCCTGACAAAAAAGGGGAAGGTTTCAACATATTAAAAGATGTTGAAACCAAAGGGGCGGCTTCGCCGCCCCCTTCTTTGGTGACGGTTTTCCAGACAACGGGTTTACAAACACCGTTCATGGATTTTAGAAAAACTGGGCCCAAACCAAGAAACTTGCCCTCCCCCCCCCCCCCGGATCTTCGCCGGGGCGCGCGCAAAGCGCGCGCCCCGGCGAAGATTTCTACAAAGTAGAAAACCTCGATTTTTTTACTTAGTGAAAACCTCCCCATGGGAAGGGGGAAGGGCGCGCGCCGCTTATTCCATATATATATAAATATATATATATTTATATGCAATTAATAAATAATTGCTATCGCAATTATTTATTAATTGCTATCGCGGAGGCGCCCCCGTTCCATTTTGCTCTGCTTTTTGGGGATGGTACCCTAGGGGAGGCGCGCGCTAGCGCAGCGCCCCCTCCTCATCCCATGGGGAAAGGAAGTTTTCACTAAGTAAAACTTTTTCTTCTCTTTCAGAGAGCCTCGCGCCCGCGCGTAGCGCTTCTTTTTTTCAAAAAAACAAAAGTAGCCTTGGCGGAGCGCGTAAGCGCTACGCCGATGGCCTAGCCGGCCCGCGCGCTTCGCGCTAAATTTTTCTTTTTTCGAAAAATTTTTCGAAAAAAGCAAAAATAAAGGGCCGGCCCGGCCGGTGGCATCCCCCCCCCATCTTTTTTTTACAAAAAAAGAAGCGTAGCATCCGCGCGCTTCTTTTTTTTTGTAACCAAAAAAAGATGGCGCTAAAGGAAGGGGGGAAGGAGAAAAACAATTTTTTGTAGAAATCTTCGCCGGGGCGCGCGCAAAGCGCGCGCCCCGGCGAAGATCCAGAGGGAGCGTCTCCGTGCGCACGGAGATGCATAAAAAAATTTTTACAAAAAATTTGTTTTTACGCTTCCAGCCCGGCCGCGCGCGAAGCGCGCGCCGGGCAGGCCAGCGGCGCTCGCTCCGCTCGCCGCCTAGGCTAAAAAAAAATAACGGCGGGGCCGCCCCTAACTAACCCTTTTAGGGTACGGCGGTCGGGCCGCCGCCTATTTTATTTTTTTGTTAAGTTTTCCACTTCCCCCCATTCCCCCCCCCCCGAACTACTTTTTTTCTATTGAAAAAAATTGGGGGTGAGGGGGGATGCCATCACTCCGTGAAGGCATCGAAGAAGCGCTGCATCTTTTGTTTTTTTTTTTTTGAAAAAAAAAAAAGAAGCACGCCGGCGCGCGCGCTTCGCGCGCGCGCCGGAAAGGCTCAAAAAAACGGAGTCTGTTTTGAGGGGAAAACGGGCGGTTTCAAATTAAATATCAGTACACCATGTGTACTTTATTATAAGTTGAAACTTAATAATATTGAGCGGAGGCCGCCCAGGGAGAAGGGCGGCTCCGCCGCCTTTTCCCCTTTATTTTTTTAGCCAAGCGCCGCCCCGCGGCGCGTAGGCCTTGCGCGCGCGCTGCGCGCGCGCGGCTATCAACTTAAAATAGACTGTGTCTATTTTAAGGTGAGAGCATTGGGGCACCGAAGGCGCCGCCAAGGTTTCAAATAAAAAAAATCAGACACATTTAATGTGTCTTATTTTAGTTGAAACCGCTTTTGAAAGCTAACACAGGGGACCCTGGAAAACACAGTTTTTTGGTTTCAACATAGCGCTGCCGTCGCATCTTTTTTTTAAAAAAAGAAGCGAAGCGATGCGACGCGCACGTTGAAACCTAGGCCAAATGCCGCCCAAAGGGCCCGATGGTTTTTTAGTTTCAAATTGAATAATAAGACATATTTCATATGTCGTTTATTAAAGTTGAAACTTGCCGCAGGCGAGGAAAAATATCCTGTTTTTTATTCTTTTTGTTTGGCTACTTTCGCAAACATTTTTGGCAATCCGAAGTATTGCAAAAGTTTGCGCCAGCGTTCAAAAAAATATATTATTTATATATTTTTTTTTGAAAAATATTCGTTCTTTGTCGTTTTGTTGTGGACTGCTGCGCAGTCAACCACAGGCAAATGGCCATACTAATATTTTGCGTTCAAATTATTGAAAATAATTTGAAAAAAAATTTATTTTAAAAATAAATTTTAGCCCTTAGTGGAGATACCAGATTCCCCCCCCCCTAACACAACAACACCACCCCACCCACCCCCTAAAAAACAGGGAGTTGTGGATGAGCCACCAACCCGGTCTACTCTGTACGTAACCGTGTTGAAAAATCAGAGATTTTTCTTTCCACACCAAGCCCTTATAATTTTCTCTAGTACAAATCAGATGGGCGCCCTTGGGCAGCAAAAAGCAGCAAATACCCATGGATTCAGTGTTGGAAAAACTTTTTCCAACACCAAGGCCCTTTGATAGACAGAGAATCAAATGGGCCATGCCAGCCGGTGTTGAAGAAAAAAGAAGATTTCTTTCCAAACACCAAGTATTGAAAAAAAAATTTTTTTTTGGCAAAAATTTTTTCTTTCAATACGCAATTTTTTGCTAGACGAATAATTGCCTTCACCCCGTCTTAAAACAATAAAATAAAACCAAATTTCATTTTGTTTTTTATTTTTTTTTGTTGTAGTTTTCAACAAAATGGGGAAGGCAGCCCCCAACCGGCTAAAACAGAGGAATGGGACGTTTTCCAGAAAACGGTTTTACAAAAACCGTTTTTTAGAAAAACGTCCCAAATAAAGAAACTTGCCCCTCCCCCCCCCCCCGGATCTTCGCCGGGGCGCGCGCAAAGCGCGCCCCGGCGAAGATTTCTACAAAGTAGAAAACCTCGATGTTTTTACTTAGTGAAAACTTTTTCTTCTCTATGAAATCTCCCCCCCCCCTGCCCTAAAAGGGTTAGTTAGGGGGGAGATACTGTGCCCGCGAGCGGGCACACGAGAAGAAAAAAAGCCAAGCGCCGCGCAGCGGCGCGTAGGCTTACGGGGGGCGCGCTTCGCGCGCCCCCCCCCCGCCCTAAAAGGAAAAGCTCTTTTTTACAAAAAATTTGTTTTTACGCTTCCAGCCCGGCCGCGCGCGAAGCGCGCGCCGGGCAGGCCAGCGGCGGCTCGCTCCGCTCGCCACCTAGGCTAAAAACAAAATAACAAGCCATTTTTATTTTTTTTGTTAAGTTTTCCACTTCCCCCCATTCCCCCCCCCCTTGCCCTAAAAGGGTTAGTTAGGGGTGAGGGGGGGATGCCCGGCATCGAAGAAGCGCTGCATCTTTTTTTTTTTGAAAAAAAAAAGAAGCACGAAGGCTCAAAAAAGACCCCCCCCTACCTAACCCTTTTAGGGCTACCTAACCCTTTTAGGGTTTCAGGGGGTCTGTTTTGAGGGGAAAACGGGCGGTTTCAAATTAAATATCAGTACACCATGTGTACTTTATTATAAGTTGAAACTTAAGAATATTTAGCGGAGGCCGCGCCAGACCGAAGGCGGCGGAGCCGCCTTTGCTTTAACCCTTAAATTAGACATATTTTCAATATGTCTAATTTCAGTTAAAGCTCCCCTTTATTTTGTTTGTTAGCCAAGCGGCCGCCCCGCGGCGCGTAGGCCTTGCGCGCGCTGCGCGCGCGGCTCTCAACTTAAAATAGACTGTGTCTATTTTAAGGTGAGAGCATTGGGGGCGCCGAAGGCGCCGCCAAGGTTTCAAATAAAAAAAATAAGACACATTTAATGTGTCTTATTTTAGTTGAAACCGGAAAACACAGTTTTCTGGGGACCCTGTGGAAAAACACAGTTTTCTGGTTTCAACATAGCGCTGCCTTCGCTACTTTTTTTTGAAAAAAAAACAAAAAAAAGAAGCGATGCGAAGCGCACGTTGAAACCTAGCGGCCAAATGCCAAAGAGGCTAGTTGAAAATGCTGATGGGAACCAGCATTGTTTTTTTTTATCTCTGGACCCCGGAGCCATACTCCCTCCGGGGTTGAAAATCGGAGATTTCTAAACACGTATTGAAAAAAAAAACAAAAAATTTTTTTTTGGCAAAAATTTTTTCTTTCAATAGCAATTTTTGGCTAGACGAATAATTGCCTTGCACCCCCCCGTATTTAAACAATAAAATAAAAACAAAACGAGTGCCGCGAAGCGGCACGAGGTCCCGGGGGGCGCGCTTCGCGCGCCCCCCGCGATTTCATTTGGTTTTTATTTTTTTTGTTGTAGTTTTCGAAAAACCCCTCACCCTCCTCATCCCATGGGGAAAGGAAGTTTTCACTAAGTAAAACCTCCTCACTCATCCCATCCTCGTGCGCTCGCCGGGGCGGTTCTAGCGCAGCGCTTCGCATCTTTTTTTTGAAAAAAAAAAGAAGCGAAGCGTGGCATCCCCCCCCCCCGTTTCCCCATCTCGCATTAGTGGCGTCTGGGGAAGGGGGAAAGGAAGCGTTCGTCGCCCCGCGCGTAGCGCGGGGCGATGCAAACGCATGGGCGGCTGCGCCGCCCACGTTTACTACTTTGTAGAAATCTTTTAAAAAAGATCCAGGGAGGGCGCCCTTTTTACAAAATCTTTTTTTCAAAAAAAAAAGATACGGGCGCCCTCCCTAACTAACCCTTTTAGGGTGAGGGGAATGGGGACGACAACTCCGCAATCTATAAAAATGAAGTTTGGACGTTTTCCAGAAAACGGGTTTACAAAACCGTTTTTTAGAAAAGCGTCCAAACCAAGGAAAACTGCGCGGCGTTTTCCCTCCATCGCTTTCTAGGCGCTTCAGGGAGAAAACCGTAAGTATTTTTCGCTGAACGAAAAACACTTGGCTGAGCCCTTTTCCCCATTTGGGGGATGCGCGCCACTTATTAAATATATATATATAAATATATATATATTTATATGCAATTAATAAATAATTGCGATAGCAATTATTTATTAATTACTATCGGGAGCGCGCCCATCCCCAATTTAAAGGTCTAGAAAAAAAAGTAGTTCGGGGAAGGGGTCCCATTTTTCTTTTTTTTTTATATTGATGTAATCAAAGATTTTGCAATGATCCGAATCATTGCCAAAGTTTGCTTACGACCCAAAAAAAATAAATTACTTATGTAATTTATTTTTGGGGGGAAATGACAGAAAAACAGAAAATAACCGTAGATTTTTCTGGTTTTTGGATAGCATAAAACAAAAGAGGAAGTTTGGGACGTTTTTCTTTTTAAAACAGAAACAACGTCACCTAACCAAGAAAAACTGCGGTGTTTAACCCGTTGTTTTTCGTAGAACCTCCGCCGTTTTCGAGATTTGTAAAAGAAAAAGCAGAAATCAAAAAAAAAGATTTTTTCAAACAATCTTTGGCTTTTTATTTATCTTTTTCATTTTACAAATCCGCCGAAAAACGTCGGAGGCGAGAAAAGTCTACCCAGACTTTTAATTTTCCCCACGCCCCAGGGGATGGGAAAAAGGGGGGGCGAGGATGCATAAAAAAGCTCTTTTTTGTTTTACAAAAAAAAGAGCTTTTTTAACGCGCGCTGCGTTTTTCTCACCATCGCTTTCTAAGCCTTGTTTCAGGGAGAAAACCAGGTTTTCTAAAAAAAGCCCTGTCCCCCCCCCCCGCCCGCCCTAAAAGGGTTAGTTAGGGGCGCGCGAAGCGCGCCCCCCCCCCGTAAGCCTACGCGCCGCTGCGCGGCGC
>JABYPW010001828.1:0-13486 GCA_016880775.1 Phymatotrichopsis omnivora | reverse complement strand
AAAAAAAAAAAAAAAAAAAAAAAAAACAGAAATGAAAAGCGAAAAGGAAAATTAAAAGGAAACTGATAGAGAAGAAGAAAAGTGAAATAAATAGTAAAAAAAAGGGGGAAAAAAAAATTAGAACTGAAAATTGAACTGCTGCGGATCCTGCAAATTTTCGACATTCACACAAAGAAGCATATGGGATGCTTTTCGTAAACCGTGGAGCCACTTGTCCATCATTCACTCTCAGATATCAGGAGAAACACCCTGTAACCCCTCTTGTAGTGCAAAAAAAGCTGACTGCAACTGTTTTAGGGTTTCCTGCATAGCAATTTTTTCTTTTACAGCCTGATCCAGACCTCGTTTTTCATCATATGGATAAAAGGTAATTCTATATATTTCGTAAACCTCCAAACCACACTCGTCAAAGATAAGTGTATACTCCTCCCACTGCTCCTCTGTGAAAATGCCACCATAAATTTCTTCACTGTGAAAAATAGACTGACAAGAAATGAAATAGGAAGAATAGAATACATAAGTATATTCAAGTCTCCTAGATACGGGATCGGGAGAAAGGTGAGTACTATTTTCCCTTCCTCCATACATTGTTAGGCTAGGTCATATTGCTGACATATGAGCTATTAGATTGGGGATAGGAATTTACACAATTGTGGAATTTTGTCAAGGCAGCTGCTGTTCTTCGTTCAGAATTCTCTACAGGCAACATATGCAATGTTGTCAATATTAGTAGCTTGCAAATAGATATTATAGACACAACCAAGAAATCCAAATCTATGAATTGGTGAGAAGTCAAACTTTTTTTTATAATAAAGATACTAACTAAGGCTTTGCTTTTTTACTAACTTGACTGGTACCGATTTTCAACTTCCAGTGCCATGCTTCTACCAGATTGGTAGATTTAACTTGCAAAAGAAGTAGGCTATTCTGATATACCCACATAGCCTACATTCTTTGCCAGTCATAAGGTTGCCAATTTTTCCTTAAATAATTTTTCATTTGTTTGGTAGTGCAGGCATCGATAGCGGCACTAATTGTTTCATCACAGGAAAAATTAGTTTGATATAAAAAAATTGCTTGCCGCATTAATCGTATCGCTTCCTTTGCTAATGACAAATTTCGTATCAAAGTTCTCTGGGACTGTCCAGTGTAGAGAAGGTGATCAATTTTGGTCTCTCCTGTAGCCAACCCTGGAAATGCTGTTCAGAAAGCTAACTGTTCAATGTTAGAATCATCGCTAAGGACATATTGTAAATGCTAAAATAAGGTGGGTGAACTGCTATCCAATTAATACCATTTTTTTTTATTTTCAGTAAACCTTTACTAAGTATATTAGAATTTTCTCGTTCTACAAATGCATGAGCAACTAGAACCCAAATCCTATGCTCATCTCTTACTATAAAGGTAAAGAGATTGAACTTCCATATAGTAGTATTATGGGTTGAGTTGACAAGGGTTAGATATCCACAATAGGTAAGGGTTTTAAGGCATTCGGGATGAGCAAAGACAAAGCCATAAACATTATCTTCACCATTGTTCATTTGAATTCACTCAGTAAGGTACTAATTTTGGTGTAGGAATTCGAGTATATCATGAAGATCTTCAACAATGGATTTGCTATGTGGATCAATTTGTCTGATATCAGGTTTTTCATTCCGAACTTTCTGCACAATATTGCGGACATCTTTTCTTGTAAGGTGTTTCCCCCCTACTGCATTAGGAAAAGCAGGTCCTTCAGCTATACTATTACCCCTCAAAACATTAAGGATAGATATAGTAGGGTACAGTTTCTCCGCTTCCGATTTCATGATAAGCTTGACAAATTCATTCTTTTTTCATCTATCAGAATCTCATATGGTATGACTATTTGGCAAGTCAGAATGGATTGGATCTGTGCTGTTGTGTACTGAACTGCCTTTTCTCTCGATGGTGACATCTCTAGTTTTCTTATTTTTGTTAACTTTTATGCATACTTCACACTGCCTTGGAATATAAACTGTCGTTCATTGTCACTTACATTTTGGGCTGGATTTGTTTTTAGATTAGTGGGTAGAGGACTTTTGGCTTTTGATGGGGCGAGGAAGTGAGGGCCCAGTTAATCAATACTGGTGCTCTTTCCCATTACCCTAGAATAAAGCGCTGAGTAGTAGTAGGTACTAATAAGTGTGACGGTGGTGGAGGCAACTAGGACTTGTCTCTAAGGGGTCTACTTGGGTATCAACGAAAGACAGCATATCTGGCATTAACCTTCAAGGTTCAAGTACCCTGGTAGTTCTGAGGAAGGTAATCAATGGTTTAACCTGAGGTCGGCATAAGCTAGTCTACGGACTCCTTAGCCTGTTGCCGTGTCTACCCACGTACCTTTTGGTATGCTCAGGTGTTCACACTTGAACCTAAAAGGTAGTTCACCTTAAACCCAAAATGGGAGCCAATGAACCTAGTCATATCCTCTTAATTGAGTGGCGACGTCCCAGTTCCTGGCATTTAAATCGCTTGGGGAAAGTAGATAAGGACTTTTGGCTTTTGCAGAAATAGCATTCATAGTAAAGGACTTCAAAATCTTTGGAATTTGTTGTTTTTTTGTGACTATAAACATTGCTGATTAATGGCCACCAGGTTTCGAACAAATTAGCTATTAATATAATGGGCTCTATAAGGTTGAAAAAGTAGTATACATACGAATCATAGTTTCCGGATCAGCTGGCATTGATATAAGAGAGGATGACATTGTGGATAAAATTTAACTAAGAGTAGGAAAGGTATGCAAAGATAGGTTTGAATATTGGATATTCAGGAAAGTTATTAGGGGAATCAATGTTGAATTTTCAGTTTGGATAGATGCTCAATATAAAATCATTGAAGATGAGGGGTAATTAGGACTTAGAAGCAGGGAAATTATGTATGTATAACCAATAGCTATAACTTTACATATACAAGGGTCAACATCTTTGGTGTAGCGGTGTGCATCATATACATAATTAGTCATATGAATGAAAAGTCTTCAGGGGTGCTGCTTTAGATGGACCTAGCTAGGCATAGCATGAAGATAGAAAGATAAAGAACCTTAACCAGGTTTACTGACCCCCCTCATTCGACTTAGTCAGGGGTCACTGACAGGGGTCATTGTGGAGGTGACGAGGTACTAAAAATAATAAGAAAAATACATAAAATATTTTATGCCAATTCATACACACATCCTTCAGTAGCTTCCAATTCGTAACAAAATTTGATTCAGCATTGTTTGCATATCATTTCGAAACCCCTCTACATGTGGTAGAGCTGAAAAATATTAATTTCAGGAACAATGTTTTATTTTATTTCATAAATACCTTCAAGATGCAATTCTCTTCCGTTCTCACCTGTGATGTTTCCTCCATATAGTTCAGGCTTTTCTGTGATAATATTCTCTCTTGAATAAGAGATGCAACCTCGGCACGATACTTTATAATATCGTTGATTAACCTTCGTATCTGGCCGAAGGAAGTGATTCCATCCTTCACCTTTAGTATGCATGATTGGCATTGCTGGAAGCTATGAGTTACAGTAAAGTTGGAGTAGGTTATTGGTATTCAAGAACAAGTAAGAGTTTGATGGTAAAGATAACCAAAGATTAGTTTGCGTTTATACAATCTCGGCTTGTATATGCATATGTTGCTGACAAATATGTCTTACAAGTCACGTGTTTATTCTATTTTTGGGGTTACCCGGGGGTTCACTGCCAACATTGCTAACGAGCGACAAAAAGAAAGGAGACGATCCTTTTAAGTGAGCGAAAAACCAAACGGCCATCAAGACACCCCTCCGACAGCAAAACAAATACCCCGGCAGCGGGGCGGAGGGAAGACAGCCGAAACAAGCGCAGCAGATAAGGACTATCTTCAACAGGAGTAGGGGTGGTAAACTCATTACTCATGCATAGATTAAAAGTGTAAATCCCAAAAGTATCCGAAAACTGAGCGGAAAGGGAGGCAAAATTAGGAAGTCGGCTGGGAGGAGGGAGAGGGGGCCGAAAACCGAGAATAAGGGGAAAAAAAAAAAATACGTAAAAAATATGAATTTAGCATGCAAATAATCAATAAGACTATCCAAAAGTCACTGTCATTAAACGTGAGGCTCCTTTCCTACCTAACTCGCATTCCCTACTTCAATCCACTACTATACGTGCAATTTGTTCGATGGTTTTCAAAATTGTATGGCACAATGGCTCTTCGTCCGCAATATTGCCCTTATGTCTCTGTTCCGAAATTGCCTCCATCCGCCGCAAAACCGTCAAGATTTCTTTCGCCTCTTTTTTCATTGCACTTCTCGCCATATCTTTCCATTGGCCTACTTCCATTTCTATCTTCTCGCCTCCGCTAACTGTCACATATTGTGGTGTTGTAGTGGTCTCGATGCTTTCGAGTGACTTATGGTAGAAGTGGCAAAGCAGTGGTAATAGGATACCGAGGAACATGTTCAGGGTGTAAGCATTTTGAAGAGTGGAAAGACAGTCCGCACAAGCGAGGGAGCTCCTGGCCGTGCGGAGTGCTTGCCGACAAGTCGCGAGACTGTAGTCGAAGGAAAGAGAGGAGGTTTGGCCTGAAGGTGGCAGGCGGATTGCACAGATGGAGCTGAAGAGGGAGGGGATGCAGTTGCAGGGTTTTGCGGGCGCACCAGCGGTACTAAGGAAGGCCGGCAGTGGGGAAGTCCAGTAGTCGAAAGGTCGGCGGAGGGTGCTGGAGAGCTCGGAGCTTTGGATTGTGGTCGGGGCGGCGTCGACGTCGGTGATGGCGAAAGAAGGCGAGAGGGGGAGAGGGGAGGTGGAGGTTGTTTGTCCAGCTGGCTGCATGCCCGTGGACGGGAAAAGAGAACCAGAAGGAACCAATGGCCCTGGCAAGGACGTCGGGAGTAACGAAAGATCAAAGTCTGCGAGAAACTCCCTTCGTCTTGTCAGCAAAACCTCCGCCAGAGTCACGTGTGCAGCTGGAATACTCACGAATTCATCCAGGAAAACTCCTCTGGAAACAAGTCTTCGCGGACGAGGCCTCCAGGTGCATATCCTGGGGCCCCCACATCCCCCGCATCCCCCGCATCCCCCAAGTTCCCCGCATCGAGTTGTGTTCCGGCAGCCCAATCTGCACCCCAATCCGCACCCTCACAGTTAAGCTCATTGCCAGTAACAATGGTCGCTCCAGCTTGTCGGAACTGTGTGGACTCTGCATCGTCCTCTTGCCCAGCTCTCCGCCGCTTTCTTGGCCGTCCCATAGGCCTTTGTGTGGAATATACGCAGGGCACCCCATCTTTAATACAACGCTCGCAGCCAGAGATGTCACCAGAGCATTTAAGTTTTCGAGAACCTTCCAGGAATAACGATCAGTAACTTGTGTTCCTCTACGCCGAAGAAGAAAAAGGTGGGCGAAGGAACGTACGGCATTCATTGCACGCGGAGTGTTTCTTTAATTCGCTATTGGCGTTCATGAGTCTTCTTTCTGATGTTCTCTAGCCAAATCACGAACTGGACTTCTAGGATGGCAACAACCCGCAATGACGGTTGTGGACTCCGCTCCAGCAGAGCCTTCTCGTCACATCTTGCGCCACGGGATGATGTAGTGGCTGAAAATTTCCATGTCGAGACAAAAACTAATTAACTCTTTTTGGGTCTTGGTAGGCTGTGGTCGAGCCCGATACGGCAAGCGTAGCGTTACCAAGCGAAGCGTTACCGAGCGAGTGTAAACGGCCTCGCTGACGGGAGGCGCAGAAAATTCGAGAAAGCTCTGGAGCGGTGGGGGAACATAATTATAATTTGCTATCCTCGCCCGGCTGCCACCATTGTAGTAAGTACAGCTACGTATTATCAGTTATTTTCCTTCCTTTTCTTTTCCTCGCTTCAACCACAAAAAAAAAAAATAAAAAAAATAAAAAGATCAACTGCAATTGATATCGATCATGTTATCTCGGACTCGTATTATTCCTTCGAATTCGCTCCGAGCTGTGATTCGGCCGAAGCCAGCAGCTTCGCAAACAGCATACCGGCTTATTGGCAGAGTCTTCGTCACACCACCGCTTCATCTCCTTCCGATAACGATACGCCGGGGCTATGCCAATGGCCACGGATATGGAAGAGGCCCGTATGGAGGAGGTCCGCAACCTCCTGGCGGAACATATCGTATGAATCTAGGTGGCGGTTGGTAATTCTTTTCAAATATATGAATTCCCACCCTTTACTAACGATTACTAGAAGAGAAGTCGGCATTAGAACAATACGGAGTCGACCTCACTGCCAAAGCTCGCGACAGTAAACTGGATCCTGTGATAGGCAGAGAAGAGGAGATTCGGAGAACAATCCAGGTCTTGTCGAGAAGGACAAAAAACAATCCTGTTCTTATTGGTTCCGCAGGAACAGGTAAGACGGCCATCTTGGAGGGACTGGCGCAGAGAATTGTTAGTGGAGATGTTCCTGAGAGTATGAAGGAGAAACGGGTAATCGCGTTGGATCTGGGACAGTTAATTGCTGGGGCAAAATTTAGGGGAGATTTTGAAGAGAGGTTGAAGGTTTGTTTGCCCTTATTCTCTATTGTCATGCACATCAGTTGGATGAAAGTGACAATTAATGGCGCAGGCTGTGTTGAAAGAAGTTGAAGATGCTAATGGAAACGTTATCCTTTTCATTGACGAACTTCACAATCTCCTTGGACTCGGGAAAGCGGAAGGCTCAATTGATGCCAGTAACCTTCTTAAACCTGCGCTCTCCCGCGGAGAGGTCCAGTGCTGCGGTGCCACTACCCTTAACGAGTACCGGCAGATCGAAAAAGACGCTGCGCTTGCACGAAGGTTCCAGCCGATCACTGTCAATGAGCCGAGTGTTGCAGACACTATTTCCATCCTCCGAGGGTAGGCCTTTTATGCCAATATTATTTCCTGCATGAGATATTAACTACCAACAGAATCAAAGAACGCTACGAAGTCCACCACGGAGTCCGTATCACCGACAGCGCCCTCGTTTCTGCTGCTACGCTCTCAAACCGCTACATAACCGACCGTTTTCTCCCCGACAAAGCGATTGATCTCGTAGACGAGGCTGCTTCCGCCCTCCGGCTGCAACAGGAAAGTCGCCCGGACGAAATCCAAGAACTTGATCGTGCTATCCTAACAATCCGAATTGAACTGGAGTCACTCCGCAAAGAAGAAGATCCCATCTCCAAAGAAAAGAAAGAAAAACTCCAGGAGACCCTGAAAGAAAAACAGGCCAAGGCAGAAGAGCTCATGAGTATTTGGGAAAAAGAGAGGGCCGAGCTTCAGGAAATCAAGAATACCAAGGAGGCATTGGAGAAGGCTAGGGTAGAATTGGAACAATGCAGGAGACTGGGACAATTTGAAAAGGCTTCGGAGCTACAGTATGCAGTTATCCCGAATCTGCAGAAGAAACTTCCCAAGGATGGTGAACCTCATAAAGGAACGCTTTTGCATGATTCCGTTGACGCGGATGATATCGCCCGTGTGGTTTCCAAGGCAACCGGCATCCCGACAACGAAACTCATGTCCGGTGAAGTCGAAAAACTTATGAACATGGAGGAGACTCTTCGGAGGTCCATTAGAGGGCAAGATGAAGCCCTTCAGGCAGTTTCGGATGCCGTCCGCCTTCACCGTGCCGGCCTCACCTCCGAGGGTCGTCCGACGGCGAGCTTCATGTTCCTTGGTCCTACCGGTGTAGGAAAAACGGAGCTCTGCAAGAAAATGGCAGAGTTCTTATTTTCGACGGAAAACGCGGTTATCAGGTTTGATATGTCGGAATTCCAGGAGAAACATACCGTTTCGAGGCTTATCGGATCTCCGGCGGGATACGTTGGATACGAAGATGCGGGACAACTCACGGAGGCTATCAGGAGAAAACCATATGCTGTTTTGCTGTTTGATGAGTTCGAGAAGGCGCACAGGGACATTTCTAGCTTGTTGCTGCAAGTCCTCGACGAGGGGTACTTGACAGATGCGCAAGGCCGAAAAGTCGATTTCCGCTCGACATTGATCGTTCTTACATCCAATCTGGGCCAGGATATCCTCGTCAACGATAAGTCCCCGGATGGCACCATCTCGCAAGAAACTAAGAATGTGGTCATGGATGTCGTTCAGGCAGCCTATCCTCCAGAGTTCTTGAACAGAATCGATGAATTTATCTTCTTCCAAAGGCTTTCGAGAGAAGCTATCAGGGATATTGTTGATATCCGGTTAAGAGAGTTGCAGCAGAGACTCGACGACAGGAGAATTGTGTTGGATGTGGACGAGAGGGCGAAGGAGTGGTTGAGTGAGAATGGGTATTCTCCGCAGTACGGCGCGAGGCCGCTGCAGAGGTTGATCTCGAAGAGGTTGTTGAATCCACTTGCGATTAGGTTGATTAGAGGGGAGATTAGAAGCGGGGAGAGGGCAAGAATTAGAGTTGAGGAGAACGGCGAGGGGTTGACCGTCATCCCGAACCACCAGGTCCTGAGTGGGATGAAGACGGTCAGGTTGGAGGATACCGAGGAGAGGGAATAAGGAGGGGGGTGTATTGGTTATATGTATATGCTTCCATGAATGAATGGTGTTTTGAGGGCTGTGGGTTGATTGTACTGGTCTTTGGTCCCAGTTTCAAAAATCTTCACTCTTTAGATATTGGCGGTTGGTCCCCTCCCTTTCTATGTATTTTTGTTCGTTATACGTTTTTTTATTAATTTTTTTGTAATCTACATGTATTTATTTGCTACTTGGCCTGTATATGTGTACAATACTCTACTCATTTGGGGGGGGAATCATTTCATAAAACATTGCTTGCATCATGCATTTTATACCAAGGAAGGAGCGGATGAAGTAATTACATTGCGGTAGAAACCGAAAAACAGAGGTGAGGATGAAGAAATTGCCATAAGGGAAAAAGGTTTAGAGAGGATGAAGATTTTGGTTGGGGAGAAGTGGCGATATGGGGTAAAGTTAGAAAGAAGGGAGAAATTCTGGTTTCATTCATTTGTTTTCTGTTTTTGCTTTGCTTTGTTTTCGATTTGAACTGTCCCGTTCTATGTATATGTACATGTACATGTTGGATTTGGTGGTTTTTACGGATGTAAAAATGAAGGAAGCGCTTGCGCTGGGAATGATGGTGAACGTGGGAATTGTTTGAGAGCTTTTTAAGGTTTGTTTTGCTTTTTGTTTAAGTTTGCTTTGACTGTTGTGATTTGTTCTCGGATTTAAGTTTTATTCTGTTTCAGTGAATAGGGGGTTTTTTTTTTTGTGGTATAGGAAACCACTATCATCATGTACTTGCTGTACGTAAAGCACTTTTTACCAATATTACCCGTATCGTAGTCGAGTGATAATTGATGAAGCGGAAGGGGTACTTTCCATAGGCTTTCTCAGGAAAGATAGTTGAAAAGCCTGCAACTCAGGGAGAACACGTTTTCAATGGCGCATACGGGTTTTAAGCACTGCGCTTGGTCTGGAACCCAATGGATTTTATTTTATTTAAATGTTTTGTTTTAACGAAGGATTCCTCTTTATACTCTAGCAGTCATCTGCATGTGCGCGTAAAGTCGGGAAGTGCGCTTCATCGACAACCCGGAAAAAGGATTTGCATAATGAGCGGAAGACTTTGTGGATAACGCGCCTGATTGTATCTGTATGTGGAAATCTCAAGTGATAGCATTGTACTTGGTGCATTACATACTGCTGGCGAAAATCGGGGGTTCGGAAGCATATTTACATTGGCGTCATTGAATCGTATCATTTTCCCTGCGTTTGCAAACACTAATCAACGAGGTAGCGTCCCGGATAGGCAAATATTGTAAAGTAGAAAGCAAAAAGACGTGTTCTGCACCTCTCCACCCCCTTTTCAAGAGTATACACGCGTACTATCATGTCAAGGTTGTCAACGACCCCGGTCAGCAAGCCACGTCACTACACTGTATACTCATGCAAAGCAAAGGATGTTGGAGCACCACCGCTGATAGCCATATCGTCTCTTCATTCTATATATATATAACCCTACCGCCTGTTTCTATATCTTAGGTAGTACATATACCAATTGCGCAATGAAAGTGTGATTAAATTTATAGTTTACAAAAATTTTGAGTCCTTCATTAATTAAAACTGGAGCGATAGACGTTACAGATATCTTTCGGTGCGCAAAGAGGATCTATTTGGTGGTTGCGCTTCTCTTCTTCTTCTTCTTCTTCTTCTTCTTCTTTACCCTTTTCGCATTTACTACCATCCGCCGTCGAGCCCGCTCCGCTCCGCTGTCTTCGATCTTAAATGTCCCTCCGGGCCGTGACTTTCTTAGAGCCACCAGCTTTCGGAACGAGGTTTGATCAACCATCATTTCTGAACCACCGTTCAACTTCCAGCCGGAGGGCTGAAACGGTTTGATGTCTTTGCCCACGACATGGAATTCCTTCTGAACGCTCACGTAAGTGTTTTCATTGGGGAACGGGAAGTTTGTTCTTACGCTGTCGTTGCATGGATGAGGTGCATTATTCATCGGATAGTAATCTATCTTGCGTGAATCCGGTAATTGGCAGATCCCTTGGTTTCCGCGGGAAGTGCACATCAAGAGGACGTATTTGCCGCCTGATTTCCACATCACGATTGCCGGATGTGCCCGCGTTCCTTTGTGGCCGCCGAGGTATCTCCATTCTCCGGGAAGGTGTAGGAACCACACTACTTGACCGATTTTGTATTTTGGCGGCTGTTGACGGTTCATCGCCACATTTTTTTTTTTTTAAACCTTTGGTAACTTGCTAGTTGAGGCGTAATAAAATCTTGGATTTTTAGATACGTCCGGATGCAACGGCTTAAGCTGGATGATTGGGGGGGAGATATCTTGGAGGAGATCCGCTCGTCTTATGTTCCATAACCCCATTTTTCCGTACGCTCTTTTCTTAGGTCGAGAATTTTTTTCAAGTTGACCTACTTTGTGCTGTCATGAGATGTCACTCGGTCAAAGCAGGTCCTGTCTCAACTCATGCTTCCTTGCCAATGCTTCCTAAACGATAGCGCAATCAGTCAGTGGTAAATATGTGTACAAGTCGCTCAAAACCGACAATATAATGCCCCATGCATCAAGATTGTTAGAAGAACCTGATAATGGAATTTGTGAGGACTAGGTGAAAGAAAATTAAACATAAAATAAAACATGCGGAAAGGATGGGTTAGCCTGCTGAAACGTTTCGCCGGTTGCTACTAGGAAATCTTTCTTTTATGGTTTTCAATCTCTGGAATACAAGTTAATCCTCGCTTAACTTGGTCGTGGCATATCTTTTTTTTGTTCTACGTGTACCGAATATGTTTCGGACATGACCACAACAATGCGAAATTCTATGACCACGTATATCATTCTGCAATTATGAAACATGTATCAAATTTAAGTCACTCCTTGGACTAACACAATCTAAGAATAAACCTAATATAATTCAGCTGCAGCTGCGAGCTCGTTTGACTATAAAATTTCAACTCGCCAGCTAAAGTTGAACAATTCGGATCCTCTGGGAAGCCGTCAAAAGTCAGATATGGCATGGATTTAATTTCCAGGAAAACTTATTTTCCCAGGCTAACCAAGATTGAGGCTATCAAGAAACATTTTGAAGTCTGCGCTTGGTTATGATAGCTTATCAATTTTCGACTTTATCACACATAAACGTGTCGTAAATCTAGCGGCATCAACATGCCGGAAGCGTGCAGGTGAATGTAGGAGAGAAAAAAAAAAGCATCAAAGTGAAAAAAAGAGCTTTTTGTCCAGAATTCGGAATTCCGACGTTTTTTTTTTTTTTTTTACTTGAAACCATCAATTGGACCGCATATGCCCAGATAATTAAGCAATTATTGCCTATATTGAACAAAATTCGTTCGGTAACGCATTATTAATCTTTTAAACTCATCAAACTCTACTTGTAATTTTTCTAACGACTTTCGTCGTGTCTGATACCAGCAAATGTCAGCCCAGATCTGAAGCCCGTATAACCACATCAACGTTGACCCCACACTATCCACAGCTTGTTTCCTATTTTAGTATTCTTCCCAATGCTTGACCCCTTCAAGGATTCTCTCCAACTTGTCCCTAACACTACATCTCTGCTGCTGCTCGTCATCAACACCACCGCCGTCATCGTCATCGGTGTCCTCGAAATCTTCCTTCAGAAAAGCCCGTGTCACACGTTCCTTTCAAAGCCATGGGACGTCGTATGTTAATGTTATACAATATGAAAAACGTAACTCGAAAATTCAGTCATGGAAGATAATCAAGGGAATAAAAATTACTGCTTCTTCCAGTTCCTTCTTCTCACTTTCACTCAAATTCGCGCATGCTGCAACTAAATCTTCACCTCTCGCCTCCAACAATATCAGATCCTCGGCTCTCGCAACAATGTCCGCATCGATTCCGTTTAACGCTGCGCAGCTGTGTAGATTAATGATGGGATGACCAAAAAATAATAAGTAAAGAATAAAAAAAAAATCGCACGGCACGTATATAGTTACTTACCACGTCCCAAAGCTACTAATACTCCGACCTTTTTCAAATTTATATAAATATGTAATCTGGTTCTCTACCTCCTTGGCATTGTCATCCAAAATAATCTTCATATGGCCGAATTCTAAATTCGGATGTTCCGTTAAAAACCCGTTTTCGAATATTTCTATTGATTGGTTAAGCTTGATCAATTCTCATAAAGCAGTGAGGTGATACCGTGGTAATGAGTAGCGCCCAATACTTTTGGTCGCTCATTTCCTAGATTTAAGAGGTGCTCAAAGACACCGCAAGCAAGTCCAGCTCCATCTGTATTTCGCCGGGAGTATTACGATCATACAGCCCTTAATTAATCTACACAAACGGCTTCACTGTGAATCCTTACCATTTGAATCAGTTCCTTTCCCGAACTCATCTATAATCAATAAACTTCGCCTAGTAGCTAGTCGAAGGGAAATTGCAATCTGTTGAAGATCAATCATAAATGCGCTTTGAACCTACATTACCCTATTAGCACCTCGGGAAAAATTGAGATATATCAGGAGGGGGGGAGCGAAACCTTGGATACGCTCTCCCTTGTCTGAATTCTTGTCAAAATCTTATCGGTTATACCAATTGTCACACTCTCAGCAGGCACAAAGCTCCCGATATGTGCCATGTAAACTATTAAAGCAACTTGCTTCATATAAACGCTCTTGCCAGAATAGTTGGGACCTGTAATAAGTATCATACTCGGTTCGCTAGTCTCTGCTTCGAAGGAAGAATTGGTATCCTTATCGCTTGTACTGAAACCTTCGCTTTTCGATTTTGGTGTGCCAATATCTTCTTCATTAGACTCCTCTCCTTCTCCGGCCTCCATTCGAACGTCCTCATCTTCTGACACACTTTCCCCTATGCCACCAACAAGTACGGTATCATTCTCAACATATGCTGGTACGCAAAGCTCTTGCAATGGATGTCTATTCAACGGGCTCAATTAGGAGACTTTTTTTTTTTTTTTTTTTTTTTTTTTTTTTTTTTTTT
>JABYPW010001827.1:0-13486 GCA_016880775.1 Phymatotrichopsis omnivora | reverse complement strand
CCTGTGCTTCTCGTTGGAGACGTTCCGCCCTGCGCTGTTGGATCATCTCTTGGAACTGTTGAAATTTTTCTTTTCTGGCGGGGCAATCTGGGAAATTCGCTGCGTGCTCGCCATTGCAGTTGATGCATTTTACAAATTCCCTCGTGCAGTATCTTCCTAGTTTATGCTCCCTTTCTGTTCGTCCGGGGCACGGGCCCGAATGTTTCTGGGTCTCGCATGTATGGGGGTGGTTTCTGGTGTCGTGTGCTTGCGCACAGATGGCGCACATTTGGGTTGGTTCTTGGCATGCTGCTCTAGGGTGCCCTAATCTCCAACACTTGTTGCACTGTGTGTACGGTGTGGACGAGTGGAGCATTTCGGTTCTTCTTCTTCTGTTGTACAGCATCGTTCCTTGGGGGGTGTGAATTTTTTTGATTTCGGATGGGTGGGCTTCGACTATGATGGAACAGTAGGGTTTTTCTTGTCCGTCTTTGGGTTTGACTAGTCTTGTGCTTGCAATCTGAACTCCCGTGGTGGCCAGGATCTGTCCTGATACTTCTTCATGGAGGTCGGTTCCTAATCCTGTACCAGGGAGGGCAAACCTTGGGATGCCATGGATCATGATGCCAGCTGTGACTGGTGCGAACTTGAGCGTTTCGAATTGTGTCGTGAGAATTCCGATTACTGCGTTCTGAATAACGATCGAGTATGGTTTGTAAAAATCGGCAGTCAGGTGTGGCGGGGCGTACATTGTGACGGTGCCCATTTCATTGATTGTGACGGCTTCTAGCATTGCGTCTTTGGGGGATAGTGCTGCCTTCTCTCTGAGCTGCTTTGCGAGTTTGTATGCAAGTCTCTCCGCTAAGATGGCTCGGTCCTTGATCTCTCCAGGTTCAGTTTTTTGGAGGTACATTCGTCGTTCGGCTCGTTGGTACTTTTTTGGAAGTTGTTGTCGTTCCGTGTTGGCTTCGGTGCTGGTTCCGGTCTTCTTTTTGTTGGTGTTGTTAGTTGATGGGTGGCCTGGGCTTGCCTCCTGATCCTTTGCTTTGCTTCCCTTGCCTTTTCCTTTTCCCATCTCCTTGTTTTGTTCCTTGTCTTGTTGCTTCGAGTTTTGTGTGATCTGTGCGTACGTTCTGGATTGGACTGTGGCGGCCGCGCTCTGGGCTGCTTGTTGGGTCTGTTTGGTTCGTTTTTCCAGTTCTTCCACTTGTCGTCCAAGTTTGAGGTTGGCGTCCTGTAGGTTGATGAGGAAACGGGATTGGTTGTCGATTTTGTTGCACAGAGCTGTGAATATGTCTGCGATGAACATACCCAGTAACGCTGTCTTTGTAGGCGTTCCTGTATTATCTTCCTGTTCGCTAAGCAGTTCCACAAAGGCCTGCGTTCGTATGGCAGACCCTGTGAGCTCCTCTAAAGCTTGGAGCGGGTTTTCAGTAATTTGGCTTGGGGCGGGGGTTTGGGAGGGTTCGGGGATGCGCTTGCTCAGTCTTTTTGGGGTAGCGTCGACGTCAGTCATTTCTTTGTCTTTTCCTTTGAACTGTTCGTCTGTGGTGAGGAAATCTCCATCGCTAGCGTACTGTGCTGCTGGGGCGTCTTCATCCCATGAGCCAACATCCCTGCCGCCGAAGGCACTCTCCGGGGCAAATGTGGCTTGGGGGTAGGGGGTGGTAGTGCGCGACGGTGTTGGAGAGATATCAGCATGCTGACTAATGTTAGATCGGCTTCGGAAAAGTGGCTGTGTGACCTGGCTCTGCGGGAGCTGTGTTGGGCTGACTTGTGTGCGCCCTGCTACTTGCCACTCGAGGCCAGGGGGGATTTCGTACGGTTGGGCTGAGTTCTTGGGGTTTGTGTGGCGGGTTGAGGTGTTGGCCGGGGTCGGCGCTCGCGAGGGGGTGGTTGGTTCTGGTTGTTGGGATGTAGACATGTTTGCGACCGTGTAAGCGAGGCTAGGTCTTGCACGTTGTCGCGATGTCTCCCACACTGGGTTGATTGTTCAGGCTGAAACTGCACCAGAGCACACTACGGTGGTGATGCGCGACCAGGAACCCGTCGGTACGTACCTAGGTAAGGATAGTCCCCTGTGGAGCAAGCTCTATCCAAGCGCCTATCCCTTAGGCAACGAGGCTAAGGTATTCTAGGTCGTTGTTTTTGCCGAGCAGTTTTTACGGCGATGAAAAGTGATAATAGAAGAGCGTAAAAGAGGAGTAGGAAAAGGTGGAATGTAGGGGGGGGTTTGAAGAGTCTGGACAAAGAGAGCGTCCGGGGGGGGGGAAATTCAATTTTATTTTATCTTTACGACCCCGCTAGGGGTCGTCTAAAAGAACCTCCGCTTGCAGCTATAAAAAGCTATGGCGGAGGTAAAAGACAGCTGACCTATCGTCGGTAGCGCAGTACAAAGAGAGCGTCCAACAGCCGTCTTTAAATACCCAATTCCAACCTAGGAAATGACTCATAGATGACTAAGGAAATAGAAGGAAATAGAACCCCGTAGAACATCCATGACTAACATGTCAACAACTAATCCAATTCTTGCGTAGCCTAGAAGAGTCCGGATCTCGGACAGGCAAAGATTAGCAATATATGAGCAACGGATCGCCATGACCTCTGACGTGTCATGTCCTCTCGCGATAACTGGCTCGATCGGTCAGGCCGCCCATTCTACAAGGGTGACTAAGTCCTTGCACGACGTGCCGGTATTCCGATCACATGTTCCGGATGGGTATTGTGGCTAGTTTGTCAGACTGCGCCACTGCACCAGAGCCGTACTTATGTAAGACCAATAAGGCAGAGCCACACGAGACAGGCAGGGCCTGGTAGCTGTGATGGGTATAACACTTACTGGGTGCATTCTGGATACTTAGTCTATCATCGCGCAAGTCCGTGGTACCTTGGAACTGTAACACCAAACCATGTCCTCAACACCTCTGATATCGAACATATGTCGCTTATCTGTAAGGAGATCAAGACATTTACCCAAGGTATTGTCCTCGCCAAAACCCCCCTGTAGCTCACTTCAAAGGATAAGCTCATTGGCAAACCTGCCTCATCGATTGTCATCACAGTGGTGGTAAACAACAACTATTACCACATCTCCCAAGGCCTGACCATCATTAATAAGAATTGCTGGAACGACCCATATATCACCTTCTCGAAGGCTACTTAGTGCTCCTGCTGCTGTCACTTTAGACATTACCAACTGAAGTGCACCTTCTCCCCATGCTACTACCTTTGTGCTAGACCCCATGCCAGCTTTAAACACTTATATGGTAACACGGAGTGTAAACACTGCAGGTGACAATGTGACAATACAGTACTGAAATGTGCCAACTGTGATACTGCCTACCCTGCTAATGATCCCCTCTACCCTGTCTATTTGCAAGCCTCAGCTAATAATAACAAGCAAGTGGAGAACCTGCATGCTATGATGGAATAGGGAATGGAGAGTTATGGCCCCTCAGTATTTCATCTTTCTTTCTGCTTCTGTTGTTCCCTTTATGTAAGAGTTTTGTGAGTTTTGCTTATGTTTTCTCCTTTGTCCTTTCTCTTCCCTTTTTCTTCAGTTAGTGTCTATTGCTTGTACATTGATCCCTTCCAGTTGTTGTAAGGTTCACCTCGCTGGAGATAGCAAAGGGGTTCCCTAGCCTTTTCTTTTTCCTTTTCACTTGAAGTGTTTCTGCTATCTTGACATAGTGGATTGTCGCATTTATGCCTGTTGCATTTCTTTTTGTAGTTTTTCTTTCCCTGCCACTTTTTCCTTTCCACCCCATCTCTTCTTTAGTTAATTGTGTGTAAGTGAGGAGGATTCAGGAACAGCACCTATATTTTATCTGAACTGTAGACTTCGCTACTGACCTTAAGTCAGCTGTCTTCTACCTCCATCATAGCTTTACATAGCTGCATACAGAGGTTCTTTTAGATAACCCCTAATAGGGTCGTAAAGATAAAATCAAAATGAATTTCCCCCCCCCCCTACCCTCTGGTTGCTTATGTATTTACCATACCATAGTCTAGGACTACATGTGGATTTTTTTATAAACTATGAAGAGTAGTTTAGAAAATGAAGAATGAAACATCATCATCATCATCTTATATATTCACCTCCCCTTTATCTAGTGATCGAGCATAGGAGCTAGAGGAAATTCCTGCTTGTATGTTTTCATATCATATAGATTTACCTTGTGTTTTTTTAGATGTAGTTTTGAACATGTAGTTTTTTTAAGTTTTTTCAAGGAGGGTTTCTTTTAGGTATACCATAGTATAGGACTTTATGTAGATTTTTTTCTAAGCTATAAAGAGTAGTTTAGAAATTGAAGAATGAATCATCATCATCATCATCTTATATGTTCACCTTCTTGCTTCCTAGGAACATAAGCTAAACCTTATTCCAGATAAGATCTGGAAGCTTGCACCTCTTAGGACATCTCCCTTAGAGAGAAGGAAGAACAAATTACCTACAGTGCTATGAAGAACCTAAAATGATAGAGCACATAATTCACACTTGCAAAAGCTGGATCCTGGAAAGAGAAAAGTTACTACTAGGAAACCCTTTACTAACCATAATATTCAATAGTCTATCACTACTTAAAGACCTAGCCGATGACCTTAAGGCAACAAAAACAGGGTAGTGCACAAATGTAAACTAGTATAAGTTTGAATTGTAAGTAAGGGTCCTGGACCATAGACCCTAGTCTTGTACCCCTTAATCCTCCCTGATACCCCTGAGCTGATGTAGTTTACATGGCCTATGGGCGAACACAGTTATGTGGATTGACAAGAATTTTACGGCTACTAATCCTATTAAGGGACCATCAGTGCCTTCTCCTTTATACCATTCTCCAGTTTCTATTTCCCCTTTGTCTAGTCATGGTGGATTTGAGGTGGAGGAAACCCCTTTTCATATGTATTCAAATTGTTCAGCTTTGCCTTATGTTTTTTCAGATGTAGTTTTGAATAGGTGATTTCTTTAGTTTTTTTTCAAGGAGGGTTTCTTTTAGGTATACCATAGTCTAAGACTTTATACAGATTCTTTTGTGAGCTATAAAGAGTAGTTTTGAAAATGAAGAATGAATCATCATCATCATCATCATCTTATATAGTGTAAGCAGAAATGAAGAGGATATTCTTCTCATATGGTTTAAGCTCAGATAAAGAGAATGCAAATATATGATACTTAAGTATGCTAACTGTCTTACTACTAATGACCATAACTGCCCTAACTATCTCTAGGCTCTAGCCAATAGAATAAAATAAGTAGATAACCTCTATACTACTACTATTTTAGATAACTGCACCAAGTAGTCTTCCCAGGTACTAAGGTATATATGGAACTTAGTTATAAGTCAACCAGAAGGTATATTATAACCTGTGAAGACCTCACCTCTAGAATTGAGCAACAGAACTATATGATATACATTATTACCACCATGTCCTAACTAAGTGAGATGAGGCTTTGACAATGTAGTATATATGAGATTATATATACATAATCGAAGAAAATGCCTGTTACCTTTACCTTATTATGATATGCCAATCAGTCATATCGTCAGAGAATATGACTTGAAAACTTCTCCTCTGAATGGCCCTAAATGATCATAATAACATTTCTTTAATTCTCTAATCATAGGACTAATCTCCTTATAGAGAATTGTAAAAGAACATAGGAATATTGTTAGAATATTTTGATAGGTTTTATTTCCTTTATAAAGGTTTCTCAGTAGTTTCTTGGTTGAAAATGGGTATTCAAGAGGGAGTATATGAGTAATGTATTTTGTTGTTTCTTCTCTCTCTATGTGTCATCTGGAGTCTTGTACTATCTTTGAGCCTTAAGCATAAACGTTTATTATCTTCAAAAGATCATTATCTTCTCTTGACTCTTCGATATAAATTGCCAGTTGAGATATCTAAATTCACTTAGTAAGACCATTTTACAAAACTTCTTGTGTTGATCCTTGCTTCTATATCTCCTATGAGTCTCCTATCAAAGTTACCACTAAATCAATGGAATTGTAAGAGATGTTAATTTAGTTTCATCTTCTAAAAGGACACTAATCTTAAGGACTTTGTAATTATTTCCCTATGATGGATTTTCCTGGCTCTTATCTTTTCTCATTCCATTTCATTTGTAAACACTTTTATTCATATGCTAAGACTTATTATAAGGTTTACCTTACTGGAGAGGAGTACAAGCGTCATAGCTATATCTTGTTTGTTTTATCACCTACATATTTCTCTGCTTTATCCTACCATGGGTACAGTCAGTAGTATAGCTTTTATGATAGTTTCTTTATTTTTTTTCTTGCTTTTCAGTTCAGTTTCAGGGAGATTATATAATATGTCATATTTGAAGACTGTATGTAATTAACCTAGGTAGATATTACAGAGTAGGATAGTTATCGAAATTGAACTGAGTAATCATTATCATTCCTTATTTACCTAAAACACTAGCTATATAGTTAGGTTTAGTTTATATTACTAAAGGAGTTATCCTTTATAATAGGTACCTAGTATTAATAACTAGTGATACGAATAGAATTATAGATTATCATTAGTTATACAAAAAAAAAAGTATATACTAATACAAAATATGTCTGACTAATTATATAAGTAAGGCTTATATATTTTCATTGCTATCCTACATAACAACTTAAACTAAAATGAATTGTGATATTCATACTATCTTGTACTCCCTTGGTCACTATGTATGGACAGGGCATGTGCATCTAATTAAAGACAAAGACATAATCATATAACATAGGAGTGAACTCATTAAATGCTATTATGATAACCCTTTATATAGCCAAGTATGATATTCATGCTATCTGGTACTCCCTTGGTTACTATGTATGGATAGGGCATGTACATATAATTAAGGACAAAGACATAATCATGTAATATAGGAATCAAACTCACTAAGTGCTATCAGGGTAACCCTTCATACAGCTATTATTATCATCAGTCACATTCACTTACACTTATGTGTATGGTCAAGGAAAACTTGATTACAATATAAAACCTGTGCCCGACTAAGAAATTGTGATATTTATGAGTATTGTGAGTAGGATATAGACCTACAACATTGAATGTAACTGTACAATGACACTAGGACAGCCATACCACTAGACCATCCTCACCCCAATTATGATATCCATAAATGATTGTACCTTTATAAGTTTATAATAGAAAATTTTTTTTTATCTAATTTTTTCAGTAGTTCAAACATTTATTTAGATATAAATTTTTTTTGTAAAATAGTAGCATTGTATATATTATTTATTAGCCTAACTACTCTTTCTAAAATAATTTAGAAATTAAGGAAAAAATAAATATTATAACCTATATATAATAGTAGTTTTTAATTCAAAATTCTATTAGTTAATATTTTCTCATATGTAATAAGAATTTAAATTTAGACTTGAATTTTCCACTGTATAAAAGTAGGAAATTAAAAATTAGTGGATATAGAAAGAGTAGACCCTAAAAATTTAGTGATTTCTATTAAAACGAACTATAAAGGATGATTCCTTAAGCTCTAACAGGAGACTCTTAAGGGAAGTAGATGCAAGTATAGACATAAGAAGCTTTGTAAGAGGGTATTACTTAGTGAACTTGGATATCTCAACTAGTAAGTTCTAACTATTTATATTTTTACTTTTATTATAGAGTTGAGAGGAGATCAGAAGTTTTATTAAAGAGAAGTGAAATATCTTCTTAAGGCTCAATGATAGTAGAAGACTTGATATGACAGATAGAGATAGGAGAAGAGGAAACAAAATACCTTGCTGAAACTCTTTTCCATCGGTCACACTTCCTAGCAGGTGGCTTTTGGTGAACTTAATCGAATGGCATAACTAAGAGAGGGAGTGATACATTACTAAGCACCATCAGGGTAACCCTTTCTACAGCACAAAATACATTGCTCATCTGCTCCCTCTTAAATACCTATTTCTGACTAAGAAACTACTGAGAAACTTTTACAAAGGAAATAAAACCTATAGAAATATTCTATTAAGATTCCTACCTTCTTTCACAATTCCCTATATTAGATTAGCTTAGTAACTAGAGAATCAAAGAAAGGTTTAGCATGATTATTCAGGACCTTCATATACATAACTCGTCAAGTCCTGTCATCTAATAATGTAATTGATCACCATATTATGATGAGATCAAGGTTACAAGCCTTTTCATTGATCGTATATATCTGATCTCATGTATGTTGTATTATTAATACCTCACCTTACCTAGTCAGAACTCAGAGGTAATAACACTTATCATGTGGTTCTGTAGCTCATGAGATGATCATAGTTTCTGATATACCTTCTATTTGGCCAGGAACAATTTCCACACATGTCATAGTACCTTGGTAGACCACTTAGTAGAGTTATATATAACATAAGCAATATAAACTAAACCTTAATCTATATTTATAGTTTTGGTTAAATCAGGAGTAAGGAAGATACACAACTGTTTTATATACTTGGAAGGGCAACATAGGACAATTGTAGGTAGACATTATCTACTAAAGAAAGAATATTCACTAACCAAGTAATACCTCATGATTCTCAATGTAGAATTCCAAAGAACTATAGTAGCAAGAGGAACATATAGGAGAATGCAACAAATAGGAAAGCATACTATCTTGTACTCCCTTGGTTACTATGTACAGATAGGGTGTGTACATCCAATTAAGGAAAATAACATAGTCATATAATATAGGAGCAAACTTGCTAAATGCCATCAGGGTAACCATTTATACAGCCTAAATAGGAATTTATATAACTATAGTTTATTATAATATTACCAACCTAGTATTGAATATAGTAGCAAAGAGTTTCTATTTTTAATTGTAGTATATAAAATGTATATAAAATGTAAACTACTTAAGTGATAATAGTTAATTATAAGTAATGATATTTTAGCACTAAAATTATTTTATTATAGGTAAATTGTAAAACTTATGTTATTCTATAGCTTCTAGATTTTTTTCAGGGAAGTAGGTAGCCTAATATAAAATGCTTAAAATAGTTATATTTTATAAGAAAAAATTTATCTTCAAAAAACGTATTTAAAATACTATAAAATACTAATAAAATATTTATTCAGTTGAAAAATTTATAGTGGGAAATGCTTTTATGCATATTATAATTCTATTTGGTATGGATTATGGTCTAGGTGTAGCTAAGGCTTACTTATATAATGAGCTGAATGCTTATTTTATATTATTGTACCTGACACTCCTACAATACATGACTATGTCCTTGCTCCTCCTTGAGTATAAATGCTCTATCCACATTACAAGTGATCAATATAGGAATCCAATTGCATATTTTGCATTATTGTACATACCTTAAGAGGAGTTAAAGCTTATGTAAAGTTTTATATCTATTGCTGAAGGTATTTTCAAGAAGTAAGCTATAGGTCTTGAAAAATCTTTAAATCTTGAGTCAGTCTTAAGTTTTAGTATCATTTACTTTCAGAAGTTTTAAGGGTTCTTGAAGAATGAAGTGCAAATATGACCAATATTGTACAAGTAAGTGAGTGAATCCCCACCTCTCATGGATGAAGTCGATTAACTTGTGGGCATTTATTTCTTTTATATAATTAATGAATAAGCATATATATGTCTATTGATATTCATAAATTTAAGTAAATATGACTACCTAGTAGCATCTGAAAAAGAATAGTTAGACCATCCTCAGTCAAGCAAAAACCTTAAAGGGAGTTAAAGCTGCTGCAGAAGTTTTGTCTATTGCTTGAGGCATTTTCAAAAATGAGGCATAGGTCTTGAAGAATCCTTTAATTCTTCCGGCAGTCTTAAGTTTTGAGACAAATTTACTATTAAAAGTTTAAGAGGTGAAGAACTGACTGTCAAAATGTCCTGAATTATATAAGTAAGTAAGGGGCGAGGATGGTCTAGTGGTATGGCTGTCCTGGTGTCGTTGTGCGGTAACGCACAATGTCGTGGGTCTAAATCCCACTCGCGCCATTCCTAAAACTGTAAATAGTTTTCAGCATCCTTATTAGTAGTAGCTAAGTGTGGTCGGTCGCGGGTTTTGTCGCGTAAGCGAGTTTTCCCTGACCGTACACGTAAGTGTAAGCAAATGCGACCGATGATCACAATGGCCGTATGAAGGGTTTACCCTGACGGCACTTAGCGAGTTTGCTCCTATGCTACGCGACTATGTCTTTGTCCTTAATTGGATGTACACGCCCCATCCGTACATAGTGACCGAGGGAGTACCAGATAGTATATAAGTAAGTGAGTGAATCACGACCTCTGATTGACCAATTTGATAAATCTTTGACAATTTACATTTGTTATATAATTACTAGGAAACTATATTTGAATCTATTGATATTTATAAATTCAAGTAACGCGGTACTACCAGCGGAAAAAGAATGGCAGACCATCTTCCATCGCGTAGAAGAGAAGACTGTTGGCCTTAAGGAGAGTTAAAGCTGCGATATAAATTTTTATCTGTCACTTTAAGCATCTTTAAGACGCCAGGCGGCGAGACGTGTCGTGGGGTGGCTCTTGTTACAGCCGGCTCTAACATGAGCAGCTTGGCGCATGCTAGGGGTGCATATGAAGGGAAAAAGAAAAGTGAGGAAGCAAGTGGCAACCGACCAACCACACGCCATCAAAGCCCAACACAAACTTCCATTTTTCGTTTCTCTTGGGCGCTTCGAACTGCATGATCGCGCTGTTAAAAAGAAAGAGAAAGCAATTTGAGCAGGTTCCTAGGTCTGGTCAAATTTAGATGATCTGCGCAAATCTGAGCAAATCTGAGCAAATTCTGAGCAAGATCTAGACATTCCAATTCTATGGAAATTAGTCCATTTAGGTTTGTCCTACTATGGGTTCGTCCTGCTTTGGGTTCTGGGAGAGATTCCTCTGCAACACAGCAGAGAGACAGCACCTACTTTCAGTTCCCAATGGTATGGGCCTAAATTTGGCAGAGCTGAGCTCCGGCTGGTTTGAAGATCTGCATCGTCGGTGGGCTAACTATCGACGAAGCTCTGGTGCAGGAATCATCGGCCTTTTACGACTCACTTCAGCTGAAAACTTCTTCGCCTGCAGAGCTGTGTCCGAATGACGTACACACCACGCCTACTCTTTACGCATTCCGCCCACGTCCCGGTTGATAAAAAACCCCTTGTCTCCTCTTCCACCTATCTGTATTTCTCCCTTCATACCACAACAGATCACAGACACCGACATAATGGCTGCCGTAGCCGCAGTCCACAATCCCTCGGACCTGAGTGAGACGCTCCTCTTCTTCTGCTCCCAGGATCAACATGTCGGTCTCTCCCGCCAGAAAGAAGATGCCGATGAGCCCGAACCCCCTCCTAACCACGCATCCGATCTCGGGAAGGACCCCATTGAGAATGAGCCATCTTTGTGGAAGCCACTGGTGGGAGATATCCCCAAGACTGAGGCGCCGAAGGGCGTCATCAAGAATCCGTCTTCCTTTGGAGCAGTTTTCTACAAGAAGCTCGTGAGTAGTTTTCCATGGTGGGCGTACTTGTTAGCTCAAGCTAACATGACGTAGGTGTGCGTATACGGCATAAGGACGGACGGCAGGATTTGTCTCGTCAGCCCGGCATTCGTCCCGTTGAGAGCGGGGCCAACGACGAAGTTTAACTGTCTCGCTGCCTGTGGGGATGGCAAGAGCGCTGGCTGGCTCTACTACCTCGGGTAGGTTTTTCCTCTCCACGAAAATACCAGCGCATATTTCCTAACGTCCACCGATACCAGGAACGACCCGCCAACAATCAGGGAGTACCGTCTCGACCCAGGAGTCGGGCCTATCATTCACAGCCAACCTATGGCAGACACCTTCCTCTGCGCTTACTATAACCCCACCGAGTCGAAAAGATACTGTATCTTCCAGGTCCAGGGGTCCCTAAAGATAGCTGACATTATACACGGCTCCGGTATACTCCCCCTCGGCTCCTCCCCGTAACACATCATTGCTAACCACACTATCTAGAGGGGAATATCGAGAATACCGGCAACGCGAAGCCTAAGACACCGATGGCGGTGTGTGTTGTTAATGACAAGGTTTACCTGTACTATTCCGATAGTAATAACAAACTGGTGCGGATCGTGCGCACGTCGGCCGGGTGGCAGCCCTCTGCCATCGTGCAGGACGCGCCGGCCTTGGCAGATGGGACTCAGATGGCGGTGACAACGACGATGGACGGAACTTATAATATGGTATTTTATGTTAAGGACGACAAAGATGGGTTCTATAAGTATATGGATGAGCTTTGAGAGGTGAGAGCCGAACGGATGGTTTCGGATTACCCGAAGAAGGAGTAGTTGTATTTCTCGGTAAAAATCAAGCGAAATTTGAAGTGTTGAAGACTTGATTATACCCATGAAGGTGCCCTATGGCTATGAATGCCTCTTTTTTCTCGAACCTCATTCATCCAGAAACACCGAGAGAACATTACTATCTAGAAAATTCAATCCGTTCGTAGAGATATCGAAGTCGTAGGAGTGGCACGTCGAGGTTAGGATTAGCGGGTGCCATTTTTTTTTTCTCCTTTTTTTTCGTCTTTCCTTTGACAGTTTGGGATATGGTGGCCTCGGAAGCTTGGGTTATAGAATACAATTTAGTAACAAAATTCATGCTTTTTGTAAGAGATAAATCGTCTGGAGGTTGACTCATGTCTCCGATATCGGAGGAGCTTACACAATGTATCAAATCGGGTATTCAGACTGCACTGAACTATATTGATTGCCATAATATCCTGTAACTTACAAAATACAATCTTACCGTTAAGATTTCTCCTTCCTAATATGGATGCGAGGGATTAGAAAGTGTTGGTTTTGGACAATTAGCTTCTGGGCAAGAAATCACAGATACGACGGTTGGGGAGTCTAAGCCTGCTTCTGTCAAAGAGACGTCCAACGGTTGTGATACAATCCTAACCCTGTCTTTCAATACTTGTTTCTTGACCGAGCGCTACACCCGGTCTCCGGCACAACTGAATAAAATCACGGTAATAGCTGAGCTACCTTATCTACTCGTGGTATGTAGTTGCTATCGCAGTTGCCTACAATTAACATTATCACTGGATATGTTGTCCTAAGAAACTCAGTTAACGATCAAATGCCACAGAATCTGGCCCATCATCAGACATTTTCTAAAATGAACAGGCCTTCCTTATGTTTTTTTGAGTTATTGTTGTTTTCAGTTGAACGGTGTTGCGAGCTTCTTGTGGGCTTGGTAATCTATTTCTCACTTTAACCCACTACAATTATGCACGGGTGACGACGAGCACGGCCTGTTGACGTACACGGATAACCATCTTGCAAACATCGGGTATGATCCAAATAATTTCAGCTCATCTGTTGGCTCACACCTCCTTTTGGTCAACTGGCCGTGCTCGCGGGGGTAGTGTGTTTGCGTAGTCAGACTTTCGTGCCAAACATGACAGCGATACACAGCTCCTATAATCCGAAACCAAAAAAAGGAAGAAAAAAAAAGGAAAAAGCAAA
>JABYPW010001826.1:0-13487 GCA_016880775.1 Phymatotrichopsis omnivora | reverse complement strand
AGTCAGACCCTGACTCATCTTCATCAGAGGCGCCACATATGACTCATCCTGAGGCAGAGCCCTTTGTCACGTGGTCCTTTCGCGTGGCGCAGGGGTATACTCACAGGAAGTTGCTCAGCTAACTCTTTGACTCATCATCGTGTGTGGGCCTTGGTACCGTGGCTGTAACAATGGCTGTCCTAGTGTTATTGTGCGGTAACGTGCAAGGTCGTGGGTTCAAATCCCACTCATCCCATTCCATACCATGAATTACCGGTTAGTCGCGGGTTTTGTAGTGCAAGCGAGTTTTCCCCGACCGTACAGGGTTGCCTAATTACTGGTTCAGTCCCGGTAAGCGAATGTGACCGATGATCACAATAGCTGTATGAAGGGTTACCCTGACAGCGCTTAGCGCGATCGCTCCTGTATTACGCGAGTATGTCATATGCTCTTAATTGAGTGCGACGCCCCGTCCGTACATCAGTGATCCGAGGGAGGACAAGATAAGTTGCTTCATGTTCTTGTAAAGGACGACAAGTTCTCAAGTGGAACTCTAAGGACAGGTCCCATGTCCTAGCCCCACCACACATAGACCAGCTAGCCAGAACACTACGACCTTTGATGAACCGAGACACAACCTGGAACCACTTCAATATTCTCCCCTCTGAAAAAACCCCCTCTCTGCACAGCAAAGAAAAGTCGGTCGACCTAGTCAAATCCCAACTCCTCAGTACCTGGAAGGAACAGGCCACGGATGCCAAGGGTTATACCTGCTACCCATCCCTACACGAAGACTCAACGTTTCAACTCCCCCGGGGTATTAGCCAAATCCTTTTCCAAATGCGATCAGGCAGCTCTCATCTGTCCGGACATCTCCCCTGGAGAGAAGGAAGAATGAACTGTCCAAGATGTCACCTATAACCAGAAACACTCGAGCACGCTATAAGGACTTGCAAAAACAGGATCCTAGAAAGAGAAAAATACCTCCCTGGAAACCCTTCCATAACGCTCATCTTCAACAGTCCATCACTGCTCCAAAAACTCGCGGAATACCTTAAGGAAACAAAAACCGGGCGTCCCCTACATCCTAACCAGTACAAGTTTCAAGTGCAAGTAAGTGCCCCCGCCTGTGGACCCAAATCTTGTACCCCCTTCTCTTCCCCAAGACCCCCGAGTAGATGTTCGTCATGCGGCCCGTGGGCACATACTATAGAATGGCTTGACACGAATTTCACAGGCACTGATCCCGTTGAGGGACCATCGGCGCCTTCTCCTTTGTACGTTTCTCCTATTTCCTTGTCTCCTTTGTCTAGTGATGGTGGATTTTCGGAGGAGGAAACGCCGGTACCTGCTTTTTCTGATCGTTTGGCCTTGCCTGTATTTGCGGATGTTGTTTTGAGCGGGTGGTTTCTTTGAGTTTCTTTATTTTCTTTTGGGCACGCCATAGTCTTTGACTGTATGTGGATTCTTTTATAAACTGCGAAGAGTAGTTTAGTAAAATGAAGAATGAATAATCATCATCATCATCTTCATGTTCTTGTCTTTCCTTCTCTCTTCAGTCTACAGACTAGCTACGAGCCTTAAGAATATATTCGTTCTTAAACAATGCTTTTTATCTCTCTCTCTGCTCTACGACGTAGGAAAGTGTATTTGTGGATCCAGACTTAGAACACGTTGAGATATCTGAGTTTACTCAGTAATACGTTTCTCTGTTGAGTGGCACTTGCACTTTACCGAGCCTTGTACCGTACTTGAAGACACCTGCCGTAACAATCACTTTACCAGTGAAGAAGGTTGATGTAAACTTCACTTTAACCCAATCCTGTAGGAAGGCATGAGCCTAGAGATCAAAGTAGGTTTTACATTATATAAGGAACTTTTTAATCTCTTCTAGCTTACTACTAAACTTAGTTAGGTTACTTAGCTTAGGCCCCTTGAAGGGAGATGGTAATGGTAGTAGTAGCACAGTACTAGAGTAGTATAACTGTGGAGCAGGAGGAACAGGTAGCACTAGTGGCTAGTCCTAAGGAGCTGGCATCTACCTCACTAGGATTCTAGATACAATGGCTTCTACATCATTAGCTATGAGTCCCTGTATCTGTGGGGCTAGGGTAGGCTTAGGTAAGGATCTTTGGGGAAGAAAAGAGTCGAAGTCCTCAACTTCGGTATATCTTCTAGGAGTGCCAGATCCCCAGATATTTATGGGGAATGAGTGACTGAATAGACTAGGATCAGTTATACAACTAAAAGGTAAGACACTCCTTGGGGGAAGAGGATTTGAAGGAGGTAGAGGCTTTTTCATCTACCTATACTTTTCCTTCTATTCCTCTAGGTCTACTTCTAGCTTGGTGATTTTTTCTTCTAGAGTCTTTACTTCCTCCTTTCTTCTAGATGTAGAGGAGGTGGAGGCTTCCTTCTAAGCTTCTAAATGAAGGACTTCCTCTTGTACCTTTATAAGCTAAGACTGTAAGAGGACTATAGTATCCCTTTCTATCTTAAGGTTCTATTTGAGCAGGTTAAGCTTAATTTGAAGGGTAGGAATTTAGGAGGTCTATTTATCCATCTCAAACCTCCTTTAGTTTGCTTCTAACAACCTTTACTAGGTGTTGAAGAGGTCTATTTCTAGCTGATACACTTTTGAGCTATGAGCTAGATTAGTCTCTACTATCTGATCTATATACTGCTTCTATTCCTTTTGAATCTACTCAATCGCATAGAGTAGGTAAGAGGTAATAGTAAGGGGGAAGGCTAATATCATGGATAGGAGTTTTCACTTAAGCTCCCAATAGACTTTAATTATAGAGTAGAATAGTGGCAACATTATTTCTTTGCTTCAGGAATACAGTATCAAGGTCTTCTCTTGCTGCTTTAAAAAGAGCTTCACCCAATAATTCCCTTCCATTAATGATATCCTTGAGGGTTCAGTTATACTCCCTAAGGTTTGCTTCTTGCTGTATTTTCACATATTATAGCTACTCTGGGTGTAAGGTAATCTCATAGGTCCCTGCAGAGGAAGCAGAAGAGCATGTGGGTTAACCAGGCTAAGAGGGCCTAGCAAGACTGGTTCCTATAACCAGTGCCAGGGCAGTGGCTACTTTAGTCATTTTGATATCTTAAGAAGCTATCTCGATAAGAATATAGTATGACAGAAGACTTGTTGAGGATGTAGACATAGGTATAGGCACAAGAAGCTTCACAAGATGGTCTTACTAATTGAACTCAGATATCTCAACTAGTAAGTTAGAACTGCTTATGTTTTATACCTTTATCGAGGAGTCAAGAGGAGATAGAGAATTTATTGAGAAGAAGCAAAATATATTCTTAAGGCTCAAAGATGGTACAAGACTTGAAATGATGGCTAGAGAGAGAGAAGAAGAAGAAACAAAATACATTTCTTATCTACTCCCTCTTAAATACCTATTTCTGACTGAGTAACTACAGAGGAACTTTATAAAGGAAACAAAACCTATCCAAATATTCTATCATGATTCCCCTATTCTTTCACTATTCCCTAGAAGGAGATCAGTTTCATGATAGGAGAATTAGAGAGAGATTTTGGTATGATCATTTAGGACCTTTAGAGAAGAACTCTTCCAGTCCTGTCCTCTAATGATACAACTGATTAGCATATCACAATGAGATCAAGGTGACAAGCCTTGTCATAGATTACATATATCTAATCTCGTATATATTATGTTATCAATAGCTTACCTCACTTAGTCAGATCTCAGTAGTGACAACACTCATCACATGGTTCTATGGCTTAAGAGTTGATCATGGGTTCTGACAGACCTTATAGTTAACTTAGAACAAGTTCTACATATGTCTTAGTATCTGGGTGGACCAGTTAGTACAGTCATCTGTAATATTAGGAGTAGAACCTAGTCACATATATGTGAGCATTCTCAGTAGGTACTATCAGGGTAACCTTTATATGGCTCTTATGATCATCAGTCATATTCACTTATATAGACTTACCAGTAATTAAGGAACTATACACACTTAGGGAAAACTTGCTTATACTACAAAACCTATGACCAATAGGGAAATTGTAGTATTTTGGTACAGCATAAGCAGGATTTAAATATACAACATTGTGCATTTTTGTACAAAACTAGGATAGCTATACCACTACACTATCCTCACACCTAAACCTTAGAGAGGCAAGAAGTAAGCCTTATATAACCTAAAATTAAGACCTACTTATAAACTATCTATACCTCTGACAAATAATATGATAACTATATAAGTATATATCAATAAACTAGAGTATCTATAGACTAGCCTAAGCTAACCTAACTTAAACTGCTAATTAAGCTTCTTAGAACTACTAAGGTTGATTATTATCAGGAAGATATCTACCTTAGTGGCCTTCTAAAAGAGGGAGTAAAAGTATATAAGTAGACCCCTTAAAAACTATGAATAACTTCTACCACCATTATACTTATTAATACTCATTCTTCTATTTACTACTCATACATTATTCTTAGATAAAGGGAGAGATACAATATTATTCCAGGTATTAATAGTGCTATCAGGTTATTATAGATATGAGGAGGGTCTAGTAGTATGGCTGTCCTGGTATCATTGTTTGGTAATGTGCAATGTCATAGGTTTAAATCCTGCTCATCTCATTCCATAATATGAATTTCTAGTTGGTCATAGGTTTGGTAGCATAAGCGAGTTTTCCCTAACTATGCAAGGTTACCTAATTACTGGTTTAGTCCTTATAAGCGAATGCAACTGATAACCTAAATAGCTGTATGAAGGATTACCCTAATAGCGCTTAGCAAGATCACTCCTTTGTATGTGGCTATGTCTTTGCAATTAAGTTTATGTACATACCCTGCTCATACAATAGTGAGCCGAGGGAGAATCATATCCTCTCCTAGGTCATTATACTCTTAATTTCTCACCTATAACTTAAATTAAAAGGGTTTACTTATTCTTTAGTTAATTATTTATAGGAAACTAGAATATAAACATCGTCATCACTAGAAGAGGAATGCTAAAAATTTGAAGTACCTACTTTAAGCACTTAGAAAGAAAAGAAAATAACTTCTATTATGAAATAGTAGTATAATCTATAATAATCTTCAAATATGATGATTATTACTTGATAAGTTGACCTATTTGATCATTTGTAGACTTATAGATTTATCTTATGTATTCATCACTTTATATTCACTCAAGCTATTCTAGGGCATTAATTATAGTAGCTACTTATTTTTAGTAATACCTTCTATTTTTCTTGTTCTTTTCTTGCCTTCCTTTTCTTTCCCATTTTTTCAAAGGATGATATTTTTTTAACTAGGTTAAAACTTGTAGAGGATATTACTCTCTCTCAGTTTACTATTATATAGGTAGGGCATGTATTCAAACTTAAATGCAAAGATATATCCACATATATAGGAGTGATCTTGCTAAGTGCTATCAGGGTAAGCTTTTATATAGCTATTGAGGTCATTAGTCACATTTGCCTACAAGGACTGAACTAGTAATTAGGTAACCTTGCACAGTTAGGGAAAACTTGCTTACACTACAAAACCTGTGACCAACTGGAAATTTGTGGTATGGAATGAGGCAAGCAGGATTTGAACCCACAACATTATGTATTGCCACATAATGACACCAGGACAGCCATACTACTAGACCATCCTCCCCTCTAAAACTTGTAGTTAATATTTCATAATATGTTCAACTATTTTCTCCATTCCTTGAATAGTTATCTGCAAATGCAATTCTTGTTTTGTTTTTTTTAGGTCAGTATTATGTCTTTTCCTTTTATCTCATTAGTGATATCATGCTTGTAGATATGAAAGAAATGGATACCTCCCTAAAAAAAAATTACATCTAATTACTAGTAAATAAAAGGGACATTCTACAAGACATGACACCCATTTTCATTTTGTTAAAGGTATTTTTCAAACTTGAGTTTCTTTCATGCATGTTTGCTTCATATAGCAGGCCTTAATAAAGCTCAAATTGGGTTCTAGTGAAGCCTTCTTTATAATATAAGCTCCATTTAGCTCTTTTTTTTTAAGAGCATCAAACCTGCATATAATGATTTTGTAGCAGAAGGTATATCCAACAACCGTAGCTAATGCACGGCGCGGATTGCAAACCATGCCCCAAAATTATATGTTGCAGTTGTTGACGTTTTGTTCAAGTACACGGCCACGAATATTATCGATATAAAAAGTACTTCTCGTCAGATGAATGAAACATCACAGATGAATTAATTTTATTCTTTCGCTGAATATATGCCACAAAAGATGAATGATTCCGCCACCTTGATATTTACGAAGAAGCGAAGCATCGAAGTCCTGCATTAAACACTGATATGACATATAACCAAGTCCTATGGGATTTCCGACCTCCTTAATTCAAGATAGTGAAAATACTTCTTACCCAATTGCAGTGCTACAAGGGGATTACATAGGCGTAACTTCCATTACATGTCCGAGCTCAAATGAGCATAGGTGTTGGGAATTGGGGTTGCTCTAATTGCGCTGCGATCTCCATGAAGGTAAATGAGAAGGACAGGAAGAAACATAGATGAAGACTTTTATCTGCGATAACTTAAAGCTGCATAATGATTAAGCGGAACGCAAAGAAAAGATTTTATTGACCAACGTTGTAGAGTGCGACGCCGCTCGGAGGATTCTAGAAGGTTATTCGTATTCTATTTCAGGAATGTTCTTGGCATTACCTTTGTCGTCCGTTTGCCCACGAATGTTTCCGCATTATCTTTGTCTTCTATTGATTCGCGTTTTACCTCGGGAGTATTCCTCGCATGATCTTTGTCTAGTTGCTTGTTTGTCGTTCTTCTGTATTCATTTCGTTTCGATTGGTATGTTTCTATTTTGTCGTTGATTCTGATGTCTTATGTATATATGTGAGGATGTGCGATCGTCTATTTTGACCGGTAGTGAATTGAGCTCTATTGTTTCTTGCTCAATCCATCAACCAAGACCCAATTAGATAAGCCCCTGGACTTCTTTAGCGTCTCAAGTGGTTCCGAAATCCAACATATATAGAAAAACATGTTGGAGGATGCAACCAGCGTTCATGAGCCAGGTCAGTTATCTCAGTTGGTAGAGCACTGCACTGGTATGGCAGAGGTTCTGGGTTGGAGTTCCTTACTGGCCATCATCACATTTTGCAACGAAATAAACAAAGGCCAGTGAGTCAAGTCCAATAACCAAAAGTTCCAAAACAAAGGAGATCTATCAAACGAGCAAAAATGTAAGAGGAAATATCCAAAGCACCGATTTCACTAATCCGTCACTCCCCGTAACCACCGAGGTGGAAACTCCGCAAACGTCCGAAAAAGAGAGCACTAAAGAAGCCAAAATGCATGCGGGATCACTCGCATGCAGCAAGTGACAGTACGATACGCGACAGCGGAATCCAGCAGAATTGTTATAAAAGCATTTACCTGCTTTCTGTTGACTTGAAAGTAAAAAATATATCAGAGAATCTACATCCAAAGATTTCTTTTTTTTTCTTTTTCTTTCCATATCGTTATATAAACATCGACGGTAAAATAAAAGATTCTGCGCAGAAATCACAATCTTGTCAACAATTTGCAGCTGTGCTACTGACGGCATATCAATTTAGGCCGTAAATTTCTCATGTCAAGGTCAGAATACAAACTTAAAGCCATCAAATACGACGGGGACTTTTTTTCCACTATTGTTGGCCATAGACAACAGTCCCTTTTTAATTTATACATTCATCTGAGGCTTTTTTTTTTTTTTTTTTCCTAACTCCTTCTTGTCGCTTAGCACTGAGAAGTTCTGAACTTGAAAATACGGGGTACCGGCTATGCAGCGAGATTACAAGAAGGTGATAATTAGCTTGGCGCAGATTGTCTTTCTCCACTACTTAATTTTTATATATATACCTACATGCATGGTGATATTGACCTTGCCTAAAATCTTCCGATAACTGCATGGCGAGACAGCGGGAGCCGAGGTTACATCTCCAAATGTTGCTAATCCCTCCACTCCTCTCCTATCGAATTTCCAGTGTAAAGCATGCCCGTCGAGCTCAGCTATACCAAGTCCTTTACTTTTATGCCCAAAAAGAAAGAAAAAAACGTTCCCTACCAGTTTTATTCCATTTAACCATTAACCAGCGTTAGCTAGAGTATCCACTAAGATTAATGTTCCGTCCTTTTTTTTTTTTTTTTTTTTTGGGGGGGGGGGGCCGCCTCCTTGTGACTTGCTCGAATCAGTGAATTTCTCTCGGACATTCGGCAGTCAGGGGGCCTATTTATGGCACTTTTATTTCCCGTGAGCTTTTTCCCAGGATCGAAGTTGCGGCCTCGTCTGCAGATCTTTACGATGCCAAACAAATTAACCCCCAGCAGAATAACCTTATCAAGGACGATTTCCCAATATTCCTGTGAACTAAACAAGCTTAACTAATCCCAGGCATATGTATGTCCAGTTCAGACTTAGCATTGAAAAACGGGTGTTCCGCCGGCCGTCATGAGTTCGCTTAAATCTCCCTCCCTCCACCCCGCGAAGTACCCAGACTTGCTGGATGTTCGGCAGGCAAAAAACGGCTGAAGGGGGTGGTTATTTTAAACTCTGGACATTGTCCCGTGATCTGTTTATTTTTAGTGCATCGACGTCGGGGATGAAGCATCCAGAACGCTTTCGTTTTGCCAAAGTAGCTGTAGCGTAAAAATCTAGCCCCACGCGAGGGTTACACAACATTAACTCTGCCCTTACAAGAATCGACACCAACACGACTTTCGAAGCTGGAGCTCGGTCACTTCTATATACCAGCGCACTACATATTTCGATGGAGAGGTTGGGCTGATATGTGCTATCACGTGAAACATGCTGGGGATACTATAATCTGACAGCTGAGGGGATTTCGAAGGTAAGATGGCTTTGGAGGACCTACATCGAACGTAAGAAAAGATGAATGTAGGTTCAGTAATTGTAAACTCTAATGGAAATTCACAGTGTCAACTGCTAGGAAGAATTGCGTGACAAATCGTTTTTTTTTTTTTTTTTACTATTCATAGAATGTGGGAATGCACATGAAAAGAATCATCAGTTTTATGCTGTGACCAATGGCTTCCCGAGGCGGATTTTTCCACTGCCAGACTACTTTTTGCGATGGTCCCACCGTCAAAATTTTTCTCATCCAAAAGGCTGTGTTTTGCAGTTCCGGATCCTCGAAGGTCGCTGGAAATATAGAGGTGAAGTATAAATTTTCTCTTCCATTAGAATGACGGTAGAAGTAGTGAGTAAGTATCTACTTTACTAGTACTAAATATTTTTAAAAGCATACGTAGAGAAATATAGCGATACGAATGTTAAATTTTCCGTAAAGCATCAAAACGCATCTCGCAAGGTGTTTACTCATGACCCCACTTCTTGAGATGCTAAATTGAAGTCGAACACCGGCTTAGACGGCATGAGCTACTTCCTCTTACGAAAAAGTTTTCTTCAACATGCGAGCTGTCTCTCACAATCAGTTGATGGCCCCACTCCTCTCGGTGCTCGGGTTATTCGAAAAAAAAAAAAAAAATTATGACGTGAAAATACCACTCCGCACCAAGTTCCAACTAAACCTAAGCCAGTCATTGAAAGTTTCCGAGCTTACGGTGATGTTAGACATCGTGAAAAATATCTGTATTCGAGGTCCTTAGTGCTTGAAATGTATAGCTGGAAGAAATATATAAACCCGCTTCTCCCGCCTCCAATTCTTCTCTCCTCACCGCACTCAGCTTAATCATCAAGCATCCGGTACTTTCTCATCCCGCCCACATTCGCTTTCGTCATTCGCTATTGCGCATATAATTTTTCATACTCAAAATGAAGTTCTTCACTTTCGCTCTCATCCCCTTCCTCGCCTCCGCCGTCAATGCTATTGCGGTTTCTGTGGCCTACGACACGGTCTACGACACCTCCTCGCAGTCCACGCTTACCCTCGCCTGCAGCGACGGTGTTAACGGACTTGCTACCAAGGGTTATCCCACGCTCGGTTCACTCCCGTCGTTCCCTCGTGTTGGAGCGTCTTCTACCGTTGCCGGATGGAACTCGCCGAACTGCGGCCATTGCTACTCGATTACCTATAATGGGAGGAGTATCAATGTTCTCGCGGTGGACCATGCGTCTACCGGATTTGTGCTTTCGAGGGCGGCGTTGGATCAGTTGACCGGGGGTTTGGCCGTGCAGTTGGGAAGGGTTAACGCCGATTATGTCGAGGTTGCCGCGTCCAATTGCGGAATGTAAAAGGTTATGGTGAAGCTGTAAGTTCTTACCGATGTTTTATTGGTTATGAGAATGATTTGCTGACTCCTGCCCCCAGCGGCGTTTCCCGGTCTATCGAAATCCATTGGAACGGTGTTGTGGATCGGCAAATAAACGAGACTCGGAATGACTGGGGAAGGAAATCGAGGTTGTTGTTGTATGTGGGATGAGTTTATGACTGGGATGGAGATGGTATTCGTTGAAGTGTTGTATTTGAGGATTTGATATATTTTGTAACGTCGCTCATTACGAATACAAGAATAAAAAAATAACAATTTGAAACTTCTGCAGTGGAGATCTTCCCTGCCGATAATCTTTGGACCACTGGCTTTAACAGCAAAACAGTCAGAAGCAACCCATTTATTGGTAATATACTTATTGCCGAGCTAATTTAGCAGCAGTGACGGCGAGTGATGGTTAATGATGTAGTCTTCGCCACACCATACTAGTCTTTTGTCAAATGCTAAGGGTTTTCTAGCCTTAGTCAAAACTCTCCCATAGGAAATTAGGGTCAATGACAAGGCTCATTTGACTTTGTCAGATAAATTCATACCTTGGGCTCTGCATGTATTGCTTCACGTAGAACCTCTCCACCCCTGACAACACTATTAAATTTCTGGAACCGTCAACCACGAGTGTGAGAGTTGGATTCATGTTCACACTTTCCCTGGTTATAAAAGTCAAATTTTTGTCAGCTATGTTTCTGTCGAGTTCGCGAGAATACGAAATTATTTGACACAGGTGAACCATAGAAATACACACTTTGCCGATTATATATACAGCAATCGACTTCTTCAACCGGAAGTTGGTTTTCGAGACTCGGCTTTTTTTTTTGCTTAGTAACCATATTGCGTGAAATCCTCCTTCAACTCACCGTATTCTCTGTGGCCGCTCTCACTGTTGAAAGTCCCGGGTGAACCCTACAAGAAATGTTTTAATTCTCATCATGTACCGACCATGTACTTCAGTCTCACAAACCAGCCTCTGCTCTCAGAACTTTCATTAGGAAAGTATTAAACAGGGGAGCCCTGGGCGCCGTGGTTGCTAATCAAGCGAACGTGAAGCAGCACGTCGACACCTGCGCGCGGCTGGTAACTACGGTATAAACGACGAGGGTTTAAAATCCGGCCAGGATGCCTTGGGGAACCGACCCAGTAAGCACCCAGTATGCTGCAGAATACCCAGATATGCCTAGATAGATAGGCCTGCGAGCTCGTTATCATTACTGTATATTACGGACCAACCGGACATGACCGACAAATAGGACACATTCAGAATGCTAAAACAGAGAACAAAAAATTATTTATTTCTCTACAAAGATGCAATTATAAAACAAGCGACAGATGGAAAATATAAAAAGACTACCTAAAGAATCCCCCTATACCATTGTCCATTCTTTTCCCCAATGTCCTAATCATAAAATTAATCCGTATTATTCAAAAATTTTGATGAAACAACTCGCTTGACAGAAAAGCAGTAAATATTCTTCCAATTTGGCTTTTTTGACTGCAACATTATACATAATAGCTGATCCGAGAGCTTTGAATATGTTAGTACGTGTGAATAGGTGACGATATGAATATCTGTTGTTTGAAGTGGGGTGTTGAGCGAAGTACCGTGAAGCGAAAGTATCGTTCTTGGCATTTCCAGCCCGCTCCACACTACCCCACCTTTACTCCACTTATTCTTTAGTTCAAAGAATACTATCTGTCAGAAGACAACATGATTCAAGTTCTACTGTGCAAAAATTATCTAAAAAGAGGAAATAATGGCAAAGGTATTAGCGGCTCTTTGTTCATGCCAAGAACCATCTCTTCGCGCAGTAGCTTACAGCTACGGTATACCGAAATCAACTTTAGCTGAATGCTACAATGGACAAACATGTTCTCGATAGGAATCAAATTGCAGTCATCAACGATTTTCTCCTCCTCAAGAATCTATAATTATTAAACAGGTTGAAAAGTTATATTATTAGGGATTTCTTCCCCAACTCGATATAGTTCGGAAGATGGCTGAAACTCGTACACGACCTTCATACTCTAGGAAAGCACTGGATTACTGAGTCTCTTATTCAACATCTATAATTGTTAGTAACGTTCCGTGGAAGAGTAAATTACCTAGTGCCCTTGCCAGTAATCTCACATAGTGACCAAATATTTCAAAAAATACACTCCCTGGTCAATGTATATCACGACCTGACTAGGTCTATAATATGGGCAGAAGAGGCTTCTTAATGGGTCAGTCAGCAAAAGCGAAAGTAATCACTGTTTCTCGACATTGAAATCAATGAGTTACACAAGATGTTAATTTGGAAACGACCACTATTATCGAGGCCGTATGTGCTGCCAGTACCGCTATTCCACCTTTTGTTATATACAAGGGGGCAGCTCAATATATGGGTTAGTATCAATTCATAGATTCTTGGGAAGGATACTATTCACTCAAAGGCAGGGAAGGAAGACAAGGGCAGGGGGGGAAAAAAAAAAGCGTACCTGTACTCGGGTGTGCACAAATAAAATTTGATAAAAATGTATGGTAGAGCGCCCATTGGTGCAGGGCTGCTCTGCTCCTATTAGCGCTTTTCCTACTCATTACTATGAGGGAAAAAAGTAATCGCAACCCTATCCTATTTTGGCTGACCTCGCACCCACACAGAACGATTGGCTCAGAAACAGTTGCGATCATTTACCCTCACCCTAGCAGTTCCCAGCACAAAACCAACCCCATTCCCAAAAACATCCAAGTCCAAGCTACAAAATCAAATTCAGAAAGCCCCTGCAACACCCAAAGTGAAGTGACAAGTTTGAATCGCCTATCTGGTAAACTGTGATTCCTATCAGATATGAAAGTGAAGGGGAAACTGTGTCGTTAGTTGGGGGGGTGAACTGGGAATGCCAAGAACACCAATTTAGCCATACAGTACCTTTCCCACCACCCCGCTTCAAAAACTTGATCCGGCATCCGCCCATGCACACCAACAAACCCAAGGCTCCAAGGTCAGCCACTAAATATGTCCTTGAGGTCTACAAAGCGAAATTGTAAGAGTATTTTACCTTCTCTTCTGTCAATTGAGCTAGTTCATCGAAATTTGACTAATACGGTTGAATTTTGTGATTAAGATATGGGGGGAAAATAGAAATTGGTATAGACATATCCTTTACTTTTATCTATTTTTTATTTTTCGCTTGTCGCTTGTTTTTTTTTTTTTTTTTTTTTTTTTTTTTTGTT
>JABYPW010001825.1:0-13489 GCA_016880775.1 Phymatotrichopsis omnivora | reverse complement strand
GGTGGGTGGATACCCCAATCAGCATGGCAGAAACGCGGAGGTGGTGCTCCGCTATGACAAGGCTTCCTGTGCATGAGTTCGCGGAAGTCTTTATCCGATCCTCCTCCTCCGACCCTTCTCCGGCAAAACCTGAGAAGTGGGAACAACTCTATCCCGCAGTCTTCTCTGAAAGGTTGGCGTCGCAACTACCCCCGCACTGACCTTGGGACTGTCGATTGGATATGAAAGAAGGGACGTCACCGCCTTGGGGCCCCATTTACAAGCTGTCTGAAACTGAGCTTCAAGCGCTCAGGGAGTATCTGGATCGAATGCTAAAAGAAGGAAAGATCCAGCCCTCCAAGTCTCCAGCTGGGGCACCCATCCTGTTTGTCAAGAAGGCAGACGGTTCCCTGCGCCTGTGTGTGGATTATCGCGGCCTAAACAAAGTCCTCATTCAAAATCGCTACCCTCTTCCCCTTATGGAGGAACTTCGAGATCGCATCGGCAAAGCCAAATGGTTCACCAAGTTGGATCTGAAAAATGGCTACAACCTCATCCGAATTGCGAAGGGCCATGAATGGAAAACAGCATTCCGAACTCAGTATGGGCAATTCGAATACCTAGTGATGCCCTTTGGACTCTGCAATGCACCTGCAGTGTTCCAAGAAATGATGAACACCATTTTCCGAGACCTTCTAGATTTGGGTGTTATCATATACCAAGATGACATCCTCATCTACGCTGAGACGATAGAGGAACATGATCGGCTAGTCCGTGAAGTTCTGAAACGTTTGGACCAGCACCAGTTAGCTCTGAAGCCAACGAAGTGCGTCTGGGCAGTCCACAGTGTGGAATTCCTCGGGTTCATCATTTCTGCTGACGGAATCTCCATGGCCGAAGATAAGGTAGCCTCGATAAAGGACTGGCCAACTCCAAAAACGGTCACCGATGTTCGTTCGTTCCTGGGATTTGCAAACTTTTACCGCATCTTCATCCTCAACTTCTTGAAGAAAGCGGCACCCCTGACGGACCTCACCAAGGACAAAACTCTGTGGACCTGGGGGCCTAAGCAACAGCAGGCCTTCGACTTCCTAAAGGACGCCTTCACCTCAGCACCAATCCTCACCCACTACCATTCCTCCTTACCTCTTGTGGCAGAGACTGATGCGAGCGACTTCGCCATTGGTGGAGTTCTCTCGCACCAAACTGATGCCCTACATCCGATCGCCTTTCATTCCTGCAAAATGCTACCTGCGGAAATGAACTATGAGATCTACGACAAGGAGATGCTCGCCATAGTGGATTGTCTTCATTATCAGTGGAGACATTGGTGTGAAGGTGCCAAACACCCGGTCCTGGTCCTTACTGACCACAAAAATCTGGAGTATTTCGCGACCACCAGAGTACTATCTCGGCACCAAACTAGGTGGATGGAGAAGCTCGGGAGCATCGACTACAAGATCGTCTACCGCCCTGGGAACAAAAACACCAAGGCAGATGCTCTGTCTAGGCGTGGAGACCACGCCCCTACGGAGGGGGCACCTGAACCCGAAGTTCTGTTCCTCAAACCTGGACAATACATAGCGGCCTCTGAATGAGCAAACTACATGTTCAAGCCCGAGTTCATACAGGAACTACGAACGGAATCGGCTAAGGACCCTGAAACCCAAGAGTTGATGAGCAGAGTGCCTCCTAACTATGAGGTGCGAGATGGCCTGCTAACGTTCAACAACTTGTGGTTTGTCCCCTCTTCCCTTCGCACTAAGGTCCTTGATTCCAGGCATGATCACCCCTCGGCTGGCCATATCGGAAGAGACAAAATGTTCGAATTGGTCACTCGGGACTTCTACTGGCCTACACTCAGAAAGGATATTGTACAATACGTCTTGTCCTGTGACCAGTGTCAATTGAACAAGGCACGGAGACATAAGACCTACGGGCAACTCCTACCCTTGGAAGTCCCTTACAAGCCGTGGGAGAGTATCTCCATGGATTTTATCACCGACCTTCCCTCCTCAGACGGCTATACTCAAATTTGGGTTATAGTTGATCGGTTCACGAAGATGGCGCACTTCATACCTCTTCGCCAAAACGTCGACTCAAAGGAATTGGCGTCAGTGTTCATCACCCAGATCTGGAAACATCACGGCCTCCCATCCAACATAGTGAGCGACCGGGACCCCAAGTTCCAAGCTTGGTGGAAAATAGCCATGGAGAATCTCAAGGTCCAACTCTCCATGTCCACGGTGAATCACCCCCAAACGGATAGACAAACCGAGCGCCTTAACCAGATCTTGGAAGCCTACCTTCGAAACTACGTGACGTTTGATCAGTCGAACTAGTCGCTCCTCCTCCCCTTGGCTGAGTTTGCCTACAACAACTCAGTCTCCTCCAGCACAAATCAAACTCCCTTCTTCGCCAACTATGGTTATCATCCTTCTCCGGATGCGGTCAGCACCTTGAAATTCTACAGAGGATCTGAAACGCTCGAAGCAAACTGGCAGGAAATTAGACAAAGGCTCCTCACTGTCCAGAAGCGAATGGTCCTTTGGTATGACAAGAAGCACTCGACCTTCCCGGAACAACAACCTGGCGACCTCGTCCTACTCCGAAGAGACAATCTCTCGACTCAGAAAAACTCTAAGAAACTCGACGCCAAGTTCGCAGGTCCCTTCCAAATTCTTTCAAAGGTTGGACCACGAGCGTACAAACTTAGGCTCCCCTATACCTGGAAAATACACCCCATCTTCCACGTCTCACAGCTGGAACCCTATAAAACCTCAGAACAATACCCTAGGGCAGCTCCTCCGGCTCCGCAAGACGATAACGGTGTACCGGCATACTTTGTCAAAGAAATCACCAAGTGCCAGTTTAACAGGAAGGGAAAGCGTCTTGAGTATTATGTACTCTGGGAAGGATACTCGGAAGCCAAGGCAACTTGGGAGGTGTTGGAGAACTTACTAGTGAACGGGGAACCTATCGACCAACTCGCTGATTTTCGAACCAAGAACCCACATGCTGAAGCAAATGCGAAAAGGCCTGAGGAGGCTCCACCCACGAAGCGAAGGAGAGTAGGATAGGTAGGCTGAGACCCCTTCCCACTCTATGTCAACTGAAACTCGCAAGAAAAACGAATAGGTTGCACGGGCAGATGCACCCAGAGATAGCATCAGTACGGAGTGCGGACTGTCCTTTTCGCGGACTCACCCGAAATCCTCGAGGGTGTTAGGGCGACTTGAAACTAGCGGACTGGATAATGTCTTATGCGCAATGAGGGCATTGCGCCTTAGAAGGGGCGTAGTGTTACAGTTCCAAGGTACCACGGACTTGCGCGATGATAGACTAGTACCCAGAATGCAACCAGTAAGTGTTACACCCATCACAGCTACCAGGCCCTGCCTGACTCGTGTGGCTCTGCCTTATTGGACTTACATAAGTACGGCTCTGGTGCAGTGGCTTGGAGTTGACGACCCAGCCACAATACCCATCCGGAACATGTGATCGGAATACCGGCACGTTGCGCAAGGACTTAGTCACCCTTGTGGAATGGGCGGCCTGACCGATCGAGCCAGTTATCGCGAGAGGACATGACACGTCAGAGGTCATGGCGATCCGTTGCTCATACATTGCTAATCTTGGCCTGTTCTGTGATCTGGACTCTTCTAGGCTACGCAAGAATTGGATTAGTGATCGATACGTTAGTCATGGATGTTCTGCGGGGTTCAGTTTCCTTCTATTTCCTTAGTCATCTATGAGTCATTTCTTAGGATGGATTGTTCTACATAAAGCGGGCTGTTGGACGCTCTCTTGTCTTTCCTTCCTTTCTTCCTTAGCTTCGAGACTAGCTTCGAGTCTTAAGAATATATTTCGCCTTATCTTTGCGACTTTAATTCTTCCTCTTAAATCTCTTAGTAGACGTGAAGAAACACTTGTTTAGTTGAGAAGAATAAGTTGAGATATCTGAGTACGCTCAGTAATACTTATAGCTTCGAGCCTACTTGTGTTTACTGAACTTATCTACCTCCTGAGATACGCACCGTTAACAGCATAGGACTAGAGGAGCTCTCTCTGAAAAGTCCTGAATGATCAAGCCAAACTCTTCCTTTAATTCTGTGATCGTGAAACTGATCTCCTTCTAGGGAATCATGAGAGAGCAAGGGAATCAGGATAGAATATTTCTTTGGGTTTCATTTTATTTAGTTTTCTGTTTCTACTCGGTCGGAATTGGGTATTTAAGAGGGAGTGGATGAGCGATGTATTTTGTTTTCTTCTTCTCTCTCTAGCTGTCATAAGAAGTCTTGTACCATCTTTCAGCCTTAAGAATATATTTTGCTATCTTCTTGCTATAAGTATTATTCTCTCTCGACTCGACGATAAAGGTAGAAAACACAAGCAGTTCTAGCTTGCTGGTTGAGATATCTGAGTTCACTCAGTAATACCCTCTTGTGAAGCTTCTTGTGTTGAAACCTGTACCTATATCCCCAATGAGTCTCCCGTCACAATATAGGTAATATACAAGTCTTATCGAAGGTTGAATATGAGGTTAAACCTATGATGATCACAGGTAATCTTTACCAAGTCTATGATCAGTGTTTAGCATAATCGTAGTACCTTAGAAGGAACCTAAAAGAGACACTTGCATAAAGTTGCTTCTATAAGGTTCGAATAATGTCATTCCTTATCTAACCGGATGCATATAATGGTGTATTCAAGGAAGATAATAAGAGGGGGCTTTATGAATCCCACCTCAGCATTATCTCCTACGAAGATACCGTAGGCTTATCTAAGCCTACCTCAGCAGTATCTTCATCTTCGATACTGTGGGCTTGCTGAAGCCTACCTCAGCGGTATCTCCTTCCTCAATACTGATGGGCTTGTCGATCTGGCAGCTTGGAACAGCGGTAAAGGTCTCATTCTACAGAATGTGATCCCAAAGGTAAAGACTGTGTACTACATACACCTGTGTTTGGTCCTAGGCTTAACTCCTGTGTAATTCAACTTACAAATTAACCTCCTATGAATTATAATAGTCTTAGGACTACAGTAATTATAATCGTACTGCTAGTGGTGATGTCGTGAGCTCTACATTTTACCATAGGGAATTTCTTAGTATATGCTGGGTAATTCTGATTTTCCTTAGTCGCAAGATTCTGCCAGACTCCGTCAGGTTTACCTCTGATACCCTGGGCTTGCCTAAGCCTACCTTAGTGGTATATTCATCTCCGATACCGTGTGCTTGGGCAAGCCTACCTCAGCAGTATCTTCATCTGTGATACCGTGAGCTTGCCCAAGCCTACCTAAGTGGTATCTGCATCTCCAATACCATGGGCTTACCTAAGCCTACCTCAGCGGTATCTTCATCTCCGATACCGTGGGCTTACCTAAGCCTACCTCAGCGGTATCTTCGTCTCCGATACCATGGGCTTGCCCAACCCTACCTCAGCAGTATCTTCATCTCCGATACCGTGGGCTTGCCCAAGACTACCTTAGCGGTATCTTTGTCTCCGATACCGTGGGCTTGCCCAAGCCTACCTAAGAGGTATTTTCATCTCCGATACCGTAGGCTTGCCCAAGCCTACCTCAGCGGTATCTTCGTCTCTGATACCATGGGCTTACATAAGCCTACCTCAGTGGTATCTTCGTCTCCGATACGGTGGGCTTGCCAAAGCCTACCTCAGCAGTATCTTTGTCTCCATCCCTATGGGCCTAACTTGGGCTACCTCTATAATGACCTTCTTATGATCAATCAAGTTCATCATCGGCATCACTTATCCTCATGCTTAATGAAGCAAGATATAGGCTACTTATTATATTCGTTATCTTACCAAGGCTTGTTAACTCTGTCACAACCCCCTAGTAGGGGTGACTGGCCTAGTGTGGGGAAACCTACACCTATTGCACAGTGATTTGCCTCTGTCCTATTGTCTTAGTTATCTTGATGATGGATTGAAGGACTGAGTTACGTCGACGGTCTTCTAAAGACTGGAACATACTTCTCAGTTATATAAGAAGGGGAATGGTGTTCACTTGATATTGATTAGGTGATCCAGAGGGTGGCGCAGCCATTCATAGGTATATAGCCACTTCCATCGTTTATTAAGATAAGTGGTTCCTTCATCCATCTGAGGTCAGAGAACTTGTATTAGAGGAGTTACAATTCTCAAAGTCAGATCTCGGATAGAGATTGGTACACTGTACATAATATTTAGAGTTGCCTAATTTGCAAGTTCCTAATCCCCAGCCTTTGTCTCTTAGGTAATGGACCTCAAGAAGCAATCGCTCTTAGGTTGGATCTCGGATAGAGAATGGTACACTGTATACAACAAGGAGAATTGCCTTGTGGAGAAGTTACCTGATCTTCAGCTCATGTCTCCGACTTGATTTGAGATGTTGGGTAGGATAGCCAACTGGCATGTGGAACTCATGGAGAGGTTCCCATAATAGAGATACTTTTGTGCATATAATTCTTTTTGGTGTAGATTGTGGTGTAGGTGTAGCCAAGGCTTACTTTTATAAGTAGCTGAATGCTGATTATGTATTATTGTACATACCTTAAGAGGAGTTAAAGCTTATGTAAAGGTTTGTATCTATTGCTTATGATATTTTCAAGAAGTAAGCTATAGGCCTTGAAAAAATCTTTTATTCTTTAGCTAGTCTTAAGTTTTAGCATCATTTACCTTCAAAAGTTTAAAGGGTTCTTAAAGCATGAAGTACAAATATAACCTATATTATATGAATAAGTGAATGTATCCCTACCTCTCATCAATCAATTTGATTAACTTTTAGGCATTTATTTGTGTTATATAATTAATGGATAGGGAATTATATGTCTATTGATATTTATAAATTTAAGTAAGTATGACTACCTGGTGGCAGCTCAAATAGAATGGTAGACTATCCTTAGTCAAGCAAAAATGCATAGTGCAAGCCTTAAAGGGAGTTAAAACTGCTGCAGAGGTTTTGTGTATTGCTTGAAGCATCTTTGGGAAATGAGGCATAGGTCTTAAAGAATCCTTTAATTCTTTAGGCAGTCTTAAGTTTTGAGACAAATTTACTGTTCAAAGTTTAAGGGGTGTTGAAGAATTAACTGTCAAAATGTCCCGAATTATATAAAAGTAAGTGAGTGAATCACTACCTCTGATTGACCAATTTGATAAATCTTTGAACATTCAAATTTGTTACATAATTACTAGAAAAACACATGTGAATCTATTGATATTTACAAATTCAAGCAATGCGGTACTGCCTGGAGGCAGCGGAAAAAGAATGGTAGACCATCTTTGGTCGCGTAAAAAAGAAGACTGCTGGCCTTAAGGAGAGTTAAAGCTGCTGTAGAAATTTTAATCTGTCACCTTAGGCATCTTCAAGACGCCAAGCGGCGGGACGTGTCGTGGGGCGGCTCTTGTTAGAGCCGGACGAGTTGTCGAGGGCGGCTCTAACATGAGCAACTTGGCGCATGCTAGGGGTGGCGGCTCTTATACGAGCAGTTTGGCGCACGCTAGGGGTGGATTATAACGGAATCGATTATAACACACTCCGCTAGCAATCTGGACTGGCCAATACTAACCGCCCTCGGCTTAGCGTAAATCAACAAGTGGCGCAACGCTAGTACGCTTTTGTGCTTACTCCGCACAACAAAACAACAACATAACCATAATCCGCAACAATACTTCAGTTATTTATTTGTTTAGGTTTTCTTTTTACGTTACTATCATTCGTTTAGTAAATAATTTTTTTTCCCCGCGCGCCCGGTAAGCACTTTTCATTTTCCCCGTCCGGTAAACCCATCCACGCAATACGCCAGGACGACGCTGATTTCCGACAAAACAATGTCCGAAGTACTTATCACTTCCTTTTCCCTATGCTGAATGACGGCAACGACTTTTCACTCTTTCTGACATGGTTCAGATGATTCTCGAAGAATTTGACATTTATTGGCCTAATAGATTCTGTCTGCAGTCTAAGAAAGAAACACACCACCGTTAACGGCTGAAAACTATCTCGAGTTACGAATGTCGTCTAAAAAAAAAGAGCTGAAAAAATCCTCTACCAAGCAAGAGAAACTAGTAATTAACCGTCGCTCCAACCCTCTCCCATGTTTCTGTCCTGTTAAGTAGAAATTTGCATCACCCACAGCCAGACCGTACCAAACATCATTCTGGAATGAAAAGACGCGGCTATCACCCATACTCGTACTATTGATGCATCATTTCAGCGAAAGCTACTACAATTGTACGAGAGATACGCAAGGAGGCAGACCAATTGTATGCACTTGCGCGTATCACCCACACACTACGAGGTGATGGCTTGGCGAAGGGTTATAGACACTGCAGGGGGAGGAAGTTTAAGAAGGTAAATTTTTTTCAATTACTTTATGCACAGTTGTACGCGCTCCAAAACATTATGAAGAAAAATCGTGTACCTGTAGGCGCTCTTGGGTTTTGGAAAACTGGATGGGATATTTGAGATGGTGATGCTGTCGTTGGTTCGGATTGAGACGAGAGAGGTTGTAGAGGGATATTGTTGTCTGTATTGCAAAGTGCACCAAAAAAAAATTGTAGGAAGTAAATAATTTTTTGCGGTAATGTCGTGTATTATGGTCTTGTCATGCTCACTATGAGTGCAAAAGTGTGATAAAAGTGTAGGCTTCGCCTGCGAGTTTGTTTTCAGGCGTCAGCAGTGGTATACTTCTTTCCCCAACCGTAAACACAATTCACGAGACTAACATACCTCAAATTTTTTGGGAATCATCCGAACCTTGTCAGAAGGGGTGAAAAGTCGTTACCGCCATATTCAGCATAGGCCAAAGGAAGGGGAATAAGTTCTTCAGATTATGTTCTAGGAAATTAGCGTCGTCCTGGTGTATGGCGTTGATGGGTCTATCGGGCGGGGGAAAAGAAAGTATTTACTGGGCGAGGAATAGAAAAGGAAACCTCTGAATAACATAAACAAATAAATAACCGAGTAATGTTGTGGTCCGTGGGAGCACAAAAGCGTACTAGCGTCGCGCCACTCGTTGATTTACGCTAAGCCGAAGGCGGTTAGTAGTGGCCAGTCCAGATTGTTAGCGGGGGGTGTTTTAATCGACTCCGTTGTTGAGAGGTTTCCTTTCTACGCTGCTATTTATTTTTCCGCCCCGTAAACACTTTCTTTCCCCCGCCCGGTAAATCCATCAACGCAATAACATCAGGACGACGCTGATTTCCGAGAGCACAATATCCGAAGAACTTATTCCCCTTCCTTTGGTCTATGCTGCATGGTGGCAATGACCTTTCGCCCTTTCTAACAAGGTTCAGGATGATCCCCAAAAGAATTTGAGGTTTGTTGGCCTCGCGAACACTGCCAGTCCAGTTTGCTAGCGGGGGGTGTTATAAACGATTCCAGAAATTCACCAACGAAACGTGTAACATGAAGTTCGTGATATTGGTCCCACCACTAAAAATTTTTCCTTCCCCATCTATGCAAACATCGAATCCATACGTATTTGAAATTCCTTTGCTTCATGGCCGGCGATATATACTTTTATTTGCTCCCATTTCCAAAAAAACTTGAAGCCTTGGCTTTGGCTGCTTTAGCCTTCCCTTGCTGTTCTTTCGCGGTCATCATGTCTGTTTAAACTGAAACCGAATCGCACTATCCAATCACAAAGCCCCCAACTACTGTCGGTCGAGCGTGAGATAGGCAGAGACCCGCGTAGCTTGGAACGGCGAGGAGATTGAATGCATTGTTTTTTTTAGGGATGTTCAAAGCGGCCAAGAGAAAGGAAAAATAGAAGTTGGTGAGCTCCGATGGAGTGTGGTTGGTCGGAAGAAAGGGGGACGCCGAAAGAAGTATCGCACCTAATGACTCATGATGATCGTAAGGTCATAATAACATTAGCAACTTTCCCCAGTTCCCACATCCAAATCTCAAATCATATTCGCACAATTTTTAGTGTTTCACACGTCTATTTTTCATTTACCCTGGGAACTTCGAATACCCCGGTTTGATGAACACAGTAATATTGCTCAAACACAAGGTAAACCTTTTGTGGTTGGGGTCGGTGCTCGGGTGGGTTGAATGGCAGGGGTTTGTCATGGTAGAGAAGCGGCGAAGCGTAAGGCCTCATCCAGGGTGCTTTGTGGGGCGGTGAGTTCTATCAATTTTCTCGACGTACAAAACGTGCCCAAAAACGACGCTTCAAACCAAGGGAGATTTTTCGTTCATAACTTTGTATCCACAGCAACGACCGCAGCGCCGCCCCACCAACCTGCATCAGTCTTGACGCCAGTACTCCGGCTTGATCACTGATCGAGATATCACTCCCAGAGAAATCTCGCTGGGCATGCATTAGCGTGTGCAATGTAAAGTACATACCCTGGCGCTTGAGTTATCACATATGATTCGCCGAGTGACGTGCTTTTCAAACCTCACATCATGGTCTTTAAAGGTGACGCCTAACAAGGCCTCGAAAGACGTCGAAGGTTGTAGAATTCGCATTGAATTTCGCTGGAATTGATGATCAAGAATGCCGTGTAAAGACCTGTACTCTTTTCCAAAGCTAATTGCAGCGATACTCGTTAGAAGCGTGTCTTCGCTGCGAGCAAAACCGTGGACTATAAAACACCAGAGCAGTTTTAAACAGGAGCGGAAGAGTGAGATGCTAAGGTGAAAAAAATAAGGAAAGAAATTGAAAAGGCGTTAGCAGAGGTTCGTGCTTTGGAGAGGGAATACCACTTGCTTAGTTCGACGCATTGTCAACAATAGGAGGGAATACGACACAATGCAACACTACAGAAGAAGGAAGAAAAAAAAAGGTGGTGGTGAGGATGAGGATGATGATGAGTTATAGATGTTTCTTTCACCCTTTTTCTTTTGTCTGTTTTATGATTTTCTGTATCTTCGTTCATGTATTTCAAGTTCATTGTTCTATGTAGCACAAGCGCCAAGATATATCGGCCGCACACGCTAATGCATGCCCAGCGAGATTTCTCGGAGAGTGGTATTTCTTAATCGAGCGGGAGTAAATGGGACCGGTAAAGCGTAGATGTCACCTCCGAATTCATGAACTACCGACACTGCATGGCTTCGGGAGATAGTGCCGTAATCAGGCGTAAACAAAGGGACTGGCCAATCAACATTGGTAAAATTTTTGCGCTTTGATGTTTCTGAGGATCCCCCCAGATAAAACTCCCTTGTTCACCCGAAGTTATGAACGAAGTCACGAAAAAAAAAAAAAAAATCCGCGAAGCTTCGTTACTGTGGTTCGTGTTCTGCAAAATTCGAGGACGACGTTTAACATGACCGCTTTGGGAACTGGAGCGTGGCGCGGTATCAACAAAACTTTGCGTTAACGTGGAGGTTTAGTTAACTTTGAATACCCCAAGCAAAACGCGGTCGCCAATAAGTCTAGTTTGAAAAAATTCGTAGTCCGCACAAGGGTTAGAAAATAGATATTTTTTTTTTCCAATTTGTGTTCTGCCAATTCCGCACCATGGGATTATATATCAGAGCAGGGCGATGCAAGGCGGGAGAGTCGAAGCAGCAGGGGTTCTTGTTCCGGCCCCCCACAAGCGATATGAACGGTGGAGGAGGAAGAGTTCTTCGATTCTTAACGGCCATCAACACGCGACAGCGAGACGCACATACAACACCAGCTACAAAAACTCACGATCCACAGAAGAATGATATTCGATTTTTTGGATCCGCGATGGAACGGGGAGGACTCGCGGAGCGGCGCGAACAATGTTACGTGGCCGCTGGATATCATGTCCATTATTTTGAGCTATGTGGGTAATTTCACATTCCTTTCATTTGAGGTTTTCGCGCAAGGCTTCAGCCTCACACGACAAACTTAGGGAGGTGACGATTTCAAATTCGGGGAAAAAAAATTTATCCTATTTTATTTTATTTTATATATTTTTTTTATTTTTGGTGTACGAGGCAGTGGAGGAATGAAGCGGAAATGGAGCTGATATGGGCGAAATAGATCGACTCTCCCGCAGACCTCTCCCGAATCTCTCGTGTATCGAAAATTCACCATTACCTTGCCATCCCGTTACTCTATCAGGAAGTAACATTGAAAGTTTCCCTCCATCCTCCGAACCGAAATCGCTTTCCAGGGGCCTGTCGCAGTCCGTACTCGGCGTTTTTGTCGGGGCTGAAGACACTACAGAAGCCCGGCATCGCAGGAACGGTGAAGAAGTTGGTGTTGGAGGACGAAATCATACATGATAATGACGATAGTGGCGGATGTGTTCGGGAAAGCGATCAGGCACGCTGGTGGGAGACGGGAATGTGGGGTGATTTGGAGGGGTTACTTGGGCTAGCGGTTGGAGGGGTGGTGGGGTCTATGGATAGATTGGAAACTTTCGTGTAGGTCACTACTCCTCATAGACCGCCTTTTGATTTTATCCGCGAAGAAGTGTAGAGAAGAGATATTGATCTGAAAAGGTGGATAGATGGAGGATCGATGTCTATGTACACCCTTTTCTATATACCTCCCTCGCCAAACATCCGAACTTGAAATATCTAGAAATAAGACATCCAAAGCCGTCGCTGTGCCCCCCATGTACATTTCCCCCTCGACCGCTGCGACCTCCGCTACAACTTATACCGTCGATGCTAAATCTTCGGTCGTTAAAGCTACTTGATCAGTCCGTCCCGCCGTATTCCGATGACTTCACGCCGCTGATATTCAGTTCCCCGACCCTAAAATCCCTGATGATATCCTGGAAAACGGAAACGGTCCTGAGCCAACTTGTCTTCAACCAGCAGCTGCGACAAGTCCTCGTAGGCCGACAACCGAAACGTGTCATGTTGACCGAGCTCGGGTTCATGAATATGTTTCTCGATGGGGCCGGAGATATAGGGGAGTTGTTTGAGACCACGACGTTGGAGAGATTGACGCTGCTCGATTGCGATGTTTCTTGCACGAGCTGGAAGGAATTGTTTTTGCCGGAGCAAGCCAGTGCTGAAAATCCCGCGCTCATAGCAGCCGTCGTCGCTGCTTCTGGCGGTGCCATATATCCCCGGGCTACTATCAGCTCCGAGGGTAGCACCCCAACGGCGCGAAAAGGAAGCTTAGATAATACACCCACGCCACCGCCATCCGCAAGTTCCGCGACATCAGTGGGGACAATACATAGGATCCCGCCGAGTATTCGAAATAGGAGGTTAAATCTGAAGTATTTTAAAACTAATATGTTAGGCCAACGCTATATCTCGTTACTGGAGTCATTCGAGGGATTAGAGGAATTGTATTTCCTTGACCCGAAAGAACTGGGTTCTCAGGACGGCAGAGACCTGAAAGTTGGGTATTTGCAGGCTATATTCTCGAAGCATGGGAAGACGTTGAAGAAGCTGCGGCTGACGGCGAAATGGATTTTGGATCGAGAAGAGATCGGTCGGTTGGTTCGGACGTGTTCCGGGTTGGTGGAGTTGGCATTGGGAGTGGAAAATGATGAGTTGGTATGTTTTTACCTCGTTTTCGCACCTTTTCATTTTCCCTTCCTTTTACTAAACCCCCTCC
>JABYPW010001824.1:0-13494 GCA_016880775.1 Phymatotrichopsis omnivora | reverse complement strand
GCTCAATACAATCCCACCCAACCATCACATTCCCCGGCCACTCGGCGGTTCAATTCATGGTTCGCTGACAAATAATCAAATGAAAAAAAAAAAAAAAAAAAAAAAAAAAAAAAAAAAAAAAAAAGGGAAAAAAACCACCCCACAGATCTCGCGTACCGAATCAAAAAATAGCTATATATGGAGATCGCAAAAATCGCAAGCAAAAGATCCAAATAAAACAAGCTCTGTTCCCACAATTTCCAGCATTCTTTCCCGTTTCGGTTTCCCATTTCTTTAACATTTTCCTCCCGGCGCTCATACCCAGTTTTTTTTTTTTTTTTTTGTGCCAACTCCTGTCCATATATACCGCACATTAAACTCCAACACCCCAAACACCCCTCCCTCCTACAATCCCCAACCACTCCCCTCCTCCGCCGCCGCCTGGACTCCACGAACAATTATTAACCTCATACTCGCACCTCCAGCTTGCCACGGGCTGCCGTTCTCCAGACACATGCCCACCATTTTGCCCCACCAAATCCCATATCAACACCAAACTATCGTCTCCTCCGGCTGCGATTATTCCTCTTCTGGAGGGATTCCATTCGATACAATTGACATTGTTGCTATGTCCTTTGAGTTCGATAAGGGCCTGACCAGGTTGTCGTACATCCAGAATACGGACGAGATGAGACTCGAAGGAGAAGGTTGCGATTAGATGGGAGTCGTGAGGCGATGCTGCTGCATGTTAGCGTCATATCCAGGAAAGAAAGACGAGGGTGCGAACCGGCAAGACGTAAGAGCGGAGAAGGAGAATTAACTGGCGATCCGCCATCCTCCTTCTCACTCTTTCCAACACCTGGTTCATAAATGATCGTGGAATGCTCCAAGCTCCTCAAATCAAACATCCTAACACTCCCATCCGCTCCACAACTCGCAAATACATCAACGGACCCACTCATAAACCTCACATCAAACACCTCCTTATCATGCGCAATCAATTGCGTCTTTGCCGTCAGCGTGGGGATATCCCAGATTGTGCATGTTGTATCGATAGAACTCGTAATGATCAAACTTGGTGATAGAGGGTTCCAGTCGAGGGATGTTAGCGGCGCGCTGAAGTCCGTGGATTTGGAGTTGGAGAGGAGAGCCAGTGGGGTTAGTCTTTGGGACGAGGGATGATAGGTGCGGGATGTGATGGAGTTTGATGGCGTCGCGGAGGCGGAGGAGGAAGAGGAGGAGGTAGAAGGAAGAGACCAGAGACGTAAGTGGTCTCCCGAGGTGGCGAGGAGGTCTGTAAGCGGCTTATTTGCGGTTGGAGGTTCCCAGAGAATACGTGTAATCGGGTATGTATGCGACGCTTCGGCAATCTTTGAAAACTCCAGAGATGAGCCTGGAGGTGGCGAGCCCGATGATGCAGACGAGGGTTGAGGGGGTCTGGTATCCAGAATTTGTATCTTTTCCAGTATCATAAGCGGATGTATACGAGGGAGAAAACTGGGGGAGAGGTCGAACATAGTTATGACTATCCTCTGCATAGCTCCCCACTGCAACCCTACCAAACCCTTGGCCGGCAGGAACCGTCCACTTACACCAATCCACCGCATACAACCCCCACGGACTCATCCATCGCCCATTTCCAACCGCCCCAACACCTCCCACCAGATCCTCTTTTTCTCGACTACTATTGCCCGACAACCCCGCGAACGGCATACCCAAATGAGCCGCCACCGCTGCAGCTCCAGACGAATGCGAGTTGTGCTGGGATGAAGGCGGGTACGTTGGAGTCAAAGCTCCAGGGTGCGTAGACTTCCTCGTCTCCGCCGAGAGATTTGTCGGATTTGGGCTGGTGACGTTGGGAGAATATTTTGAGCCTGAGGAAGAAGCTGTTGTGTTAGTCCTTTGCATACTCTCCCTACTAGCTCCGGATCCCGATGCCGAGTTTGACGAAGCGTTATACGCCGTATACTGCTGAGACGGCTGCAGCGGCTCCCCTCTCAGTTCCGTTGGGGATTGGAACACTTCTCCCCCACTGGACCTGACCGGTGATGAGAGCCGCACGGATAGTGTCTTCTTTGGCTGCAGACCCGCTTCCCCGGAGGTGTTCGGGATCCCAAGCTGAAGCGACAGCGGGAGCTGTCGCTGCTCGGTCGGAGGGGGCCCGCCAGCCGACGAGGGTACAGCCACTCCGGCGATGGTTTGGGAGGCGTGGATAAGGGACGAAGCCGGGGTGTTTTCGTTCTGGCGGGAGTGGAGGTGGAGTGATGGGAGAGGCATCGCGTTGGACGATGTTAGCGGGGAGGCTATCGTAGATTGGTGAGGTTGAGCGGATGGGGCTGAACAGCTGCGTTGGTCATGGAGTGGCTGTGGCTGGCCGTTGGTGGCGGAATGTGGGGCTACCTAAACGAAAGGCTCCACAGTTCCTGAGATATGACGTTAACGATCCCTCGGCATCAACCCCCTCGGCATCAACCCTCTCGGCATCAACCCCCTCGGCATCAACCCCCTCGGCATCAACCCCCTCAGCATCAACCCCTTAAAATCAACTCCCTCAAGGTCGACCCCTAGCTCAAGATCCCCCAACTACAACTGGATTTAATGCAATCAATCCAACCAAAATGTCGCATCTACTCCTGCTCCCAGCACCTCCTTCCTCCGACCTTGCAGTCCTCGAAGAACTCTACACTCCTGCCATCCTCGCCGCATTGCACCGCACCGCTAGTGCAGACTTCTCGACCCTCGACATAGCCATTCACACTCCATATCTCACCTCCGAGCCCTCACGAAGAAAATCGTTCCACCGCGCACAACAACTGTTAGCCCGACTCTACACTCTTTCTCACAACCTCTGCGTGAAATCCCAGAGAATAGACATCGTCGATATCCGTATTCTCTTCCTCACCAGCTATCGTGAAACCGGCGAAAAAGAATGGCCTTTTGGACCCGTCATTTCCTCGCGGCGGTTAGCGAAGTCGGGGCGAAATTGGGATTGCATCACCATCGCAGAGATTATCAGCAGTGAAAAGGAAAACGTCTCCTCCCCTGAGCACTCTGAAGAACCACTGTCTGCATTCCTCGCCCACCTTGGCTCTACCAATTCCAGCATCCAACGCCTGTATCTCCCTTTCACCCCCTCTCCAACTAAATCTCCTCAACCAGTGCTCCCCCTCGACCCCTCTTTCACTGAACACTCCCTCGTAATCGGTACGACCCCGCAACTCCATATGTAGAGCTAAGCTAACCCCTGCAGTTGGTGGAACCTTCGACCACCTCCACCCCGGCCACAAACACCTTCTGACTATGACCCTCTTCCTGCTCAGCCCTCCCCATCCCCACCTGATAATAGGCCTCAGCGGGCCCCAACTCCTCGCCTCAAAGAAACACTCCACGCTTCTCGCCCCGTGGTCTTCCCGTGCAGAATCCGTGTTTACCTTCCTGTCCTCCATTCTTCTCTTCTCCCCCTCTCCATTCCTTACTCCTGCGGCAGCGACAACACCCAAAACAGAAAAAACGCCCGAGAACGTCACCAGGAAATTCGAGGGCGACGGGGAGGAACTGGTGGTTGAAGTAGTCGAGATAAATGACCCCTTCGGCCCGACGACTACGAATGAGGCGATTACGGCATTGATTGTGAGCGAAGAGACCAGGGCGGGTGGGGAGGCGGTTAATAAGATGAGGGCGGAAAAGGGATGGAGGGCGTTGGAGTGTTGGGTTGTTGACGTTGTGGAGGGAGGAGAGGAGGGGAAGTTGTCGAGCACAGAAATTAGAATGCGGCTGGAGGCGAAAGGGAGCAGTGAGGAGAAGTTGTAGGATTGCCGTATGAGATAGATGTATGGGGATATACCATTAGATATAGTCAACAATATTGTAATATATGATGCGAAAGTTAACATACAACCGAGAAAGCCAAGTCAAGCGGAAGCTAGCCTGTGAATTAGGGACAATATTCTCGACGATTTCCGTGAGCGTTTGGCGCCAAGAGTACTCAAGTACAATTGAAATAAAACATATACATGCATATATATGTAAGTGAAAGAGAAAGACATTGATGATATCCTTCTGGCTTGAATTGCATATACAACATAGGGTCCTCTTTGAAAAGGCTGAGTACTTTGCATGGCTCTATACACCATTCCCATTTCCTCCGAATTCCCATTGTGCCGTCCGGATCGCTCACTGTAATATAGAGAAAACGTACAAGATTTTTCCATACTTATTTAGCGCCAACTATTAACAGCTGCTACAAGAAAATAGTACGCCCGAAAGCACAACCCCTTGCCAGCGTTGCTACGACAGTAGGTTGTGGTCTTCGCATTCGAACTTCGGTAGGAAAAGGTTTATGAAATGCAAGCAGAACAAGATCCATTTATAGGGGGTTAAAAAAAAAAAAAAAAAAAAAAAAAAGATCCTATATAAGACACCGCCTCAGCTTTTGCTGCGGTTACATAATGGCGGAGTATGCACTCCACTCACAACCTTCTCAACCATCAAAAAGCGATACTGGCTCTTCAAGAAACTTCTAGTTAATGCCCAAACACAGGTTACCGAAAATAATCATCAAGAAATGTAGACGGTCGGTGCCATGCTAATTATGTGACGTTTTTAAGGTACAAATACCGATTACAATGTGTTGATTCCTCTCTACGCCGGGCTTGAGAACATTCATACTCCAATTCGAGACCTTGCTTTGATCCTTTAACACATCCGAGGAATGTGCGATATCAGCTTCATGGATTATCACTCACCACTTTAGTATCCTCCCGCTTATCGCCTCATTGCCGCAGTAGGGAGTGGAGGTACGTAGATAGCATATTAATTTCCGTGGGGTCTTAGGATAAGAGAACATACCTTAATAAAAAAAACGGGGGTTCATATGAACCGATCTAAGTCGGTGAAAGTTCGGAGTCAGGCCGGGGATGGTTTCGTACGACCTCCTGACCGTCTTAAATTCCCCGGTCTCAAAAAGGCCACGCTATGCTGTCTGCTGCTAGTCTCTCTAGTTTCACCGATATATACCGGTTTATTAGGACTCCCTTTTTTTTACTACGGTAAATGGTGCTGCTAATTGCTACTGGCGAGAGTAGGAAATGCATGCGAGAGGAAGGGAAGGAAGGAAAATGGGGTCGTAATACAGAGAGCGGTCCCGATAATAGCTACTGGCGAGCCTAAGAAACGCGGGCAATAGAGGAAGGGAAGAGGACGAAAATGGTGTTGTAATATAGAGAGCACACAAACGGATGTGCGTGAGGATGAAGCCGCCCATCAGGAATCGGAAATTGAGGATAACCAAGCCCTCGTTCCTTCCGAACGCGGCCCGACCGGTTCTCAGTTTTTACCCGTATCCCGCATAGTTATAACAGACCGCTTATCAGAGACATTGCAGCATGCATGGTCAAACTTGCGTTTTCATTTTTTTTTTTTTTTTTCATTTTTTTTTTTGCTACATATATAATGTATATGTAATATGTAATTGTCGTTGCATTTACTTGAATACTAGTAGAATACATGTACATACGAACGCATTACGCATACAACCCAAAACTTGCAAACAGGAAACCTGGTAATATCCCGGAAGAAACTATTATTCAACTCAAGCGCCAAGATTAATTTCCATCCCGCGCCATGCAGCGCCAAATCTTTCCTCACAGCTCTCTCCACTCACCGGAAATCCTTCTGTCACGTCCACAAAAGTATAAACTTCTTTGAAATGACATCACCTCCACCACTGTATAAACCGGTGAATGGGTATGTAAACGATGCATTGGTATCGTTACCAGGATAAAATCTCTGTAATCCAGGGCTGTTTATAAGATCGAAAGAGCTGCTGAGCAACGCTTGATCACACGACTTAACAACAAAATCGAGATTTAAACAGCCGTTGTATTGCGCCGAAATCTTCCAAAAGACAATTGTAGTAAATAGCTGGAAAACTTCTGGTGTGTGTACGCGCGCGCCCCACGTGCACCCCCAAATACCGTTGATATCAACTCTACGATGTGCATGCGGCATAGTGTCGTGTCGGGTGCTATATAGTACTCTAAAAATAATGCATAAATCAAACCGGGATGAAAGTTAGCAAACGCGCAAAGTAGCTAGGTCGATCAAATAAAAAGTGTCAGCATATGCGTTGGTGCTGCCGGGATCGAATACAGCCTCTTTATCCTTGGCTAGGCCAAAGCACTGAGCAGGAGCTTGCGCTGCGCGATATACTGTTACTTTGCGTGATGGTGTTGAGGTGATCGACCTTCAACGGAAAGGCGGGTTTAATGCCTTTCGTGTACTGAACGGTTGTGTAATGGCATCTTCAATTGTTTCGTATGCACATTGCTTTCCCAAAGCTTCAGAGCGCCTGATCATGTACATGTACATATCCTTGGTTTATGAAAGGGGAAAGATTTTGCCCGATATTTTGAAAACAAAATGAGCAACAGAAGATTGTAAATAATTGCTCGTATTTACCTTTGTAAGTTGATTTTATTCGTGGGAATATATACTTAAAGCTAGGAACGCCAATGGGTATGATATACAGGCACATGTTGGTAATAAGTACACCAGAGGCCAGAAATAGTGTGGCCAGCAATATCCTGTCCAAAAAATATTTTCTCCGGTAGCTGATCCTGTGTAATCTCATCGAGTCATAGGTTGGGCCTATTTCGGAGTAAAGGGTGCTTAAAATATGGACGTCCAATTTGTGACGTCATTGATTGCTGTACAAGGTAGCGTTGGTAACTTTTTGATGGCTGATGTCGAAGGCTGAAAGGAGGAGTTCTTCATAGTCGATATAATTGTTAAAGGCACTATGAAAATGTAGGGAAAAAAAAAAAAATACTCCTGGGTGCAGGCTGAAAGGAAGAAAAAGTTCACAAAACGGTTTGCTTATATAGTCGCCCCGAACTTGGCACTCACGAGCTCATCATCTCCATGCGCTATGCCTTTTTCGTCACGTATTTTCTCCGTCAGCGTGCGCGGCGGAAGGCCTAAGGCTAGCTCCAGATAATGCCAGAAACGGCGACGGAGGCGAGCGGAAGCGATTTGTGGTAGTCACAGCCTTGGCAAATTAAGCAGCGAGAGTAAGAGAGTTCAATGGATACTTGGTTCAGGTTTTCAGCGCCAATCGATTTCACTCAATATATTGCATATTGGTTATGTTGCCTGGTCGGAAATAAAGAAACGTTTTCTTGGACCAGGGTATCGCCGGATGGTCGCAGCCTCTATTAAGAATTCGATTGCATATTTACTTTTCTGTCCACTAGTCTTATGTGCGCCGAAAATTCACATCCCCAGTCGCATGAAAATTATCAAACAGAGAACTCGATGTATAGCGACAAATCGCCTGATTTTGCACTATTTCCATTCTCACGTATGCAATGAACCAAAATGTCCATCAATTACAACTCATAGAAAGAGGCCCCATCCAAGGGCTCTTCGGGGCGGCAAGGAATATGCAAGGAAACATTACTCGAAAGTGTATATATGTATCATAAAAAAAAGTAACCTCTGAGTCATGAACTATCACACTCATGTTTACCTCCCTGTAAGATAGCTTGAATGACAGTTAAAATACAATTTTTCGGGTCATGAAATATCAGTTCGGGGTGGCAATTTTTTTTAAAAAAAAAAATTATAGGTATCAACGAAACTTAACTCAAAGTGAGGGTATCCCGATTTAATTTATTTGCAACTTAGGTACACGCCTCCCAAAAACCAACCTCTTCGGGAATTGGGCCGCTATAATTCGAGACTGGAATAGCAATTGGAGCCTGCGACGATGAAGGGCTTCAGAGATGTTATTTCCGGCATTCTTGATACTTTTCGAGAGCCTCTCGGTTCTTGTCATATTCCATACACACTTGCCCCATTGCCTAGAAACACTTATCCATAGAATGTTTCATGAAAGTTCTGGCGTGTTGGGCGGGGCTGGGTTTTCCAGTGTACTCTAGGGGTCTGAGGTATTTCAATTCTTGGCCGTAGTTGACGATATCGCACACCACTACTTTATAGTATTCCAGGAGAACAAACGCCCCCCAAAATTTTGCGTAGACTGTGGAGATATAACAAAAACAGCCAGTGTTGATGGTGAATGAGGAAATTTCGGTGGTGTTGATTTCGTGCAAATTCTTGAATGCTTTCTAGTATTTAAAATTGTTGACATGATTTACGCCGTTTGACTTTGAAGAGGGTTAGGGTTGCAGAATCCATGAGCAGCTCGGAACAGAACACCACCGAATTGAAATATCCTTAAGCTCGTTACTACTGCTACCGATAGCCATAGCGAGATTTGTCAACTAGATTGGTGGACTGCTTTACGATTTGCGATTGGAGTTGGAAGTGAGGGTCCTGTGAGGATGCCCAATGCCGCTGTCCCGCTAACTAACGTGGTCTGCATCAAGTACCCTTCATACCGCAGCCACCGCACAGGCCCGCCCAGCACCAACGACACGGCAAACAAGCTTTCTAACCCTGTCGCGCTAGTCCGCAGGGAACGGATGACCCCATAGATGATCTCACGATCTCTTCTTATGTATGACATTCGATGCTCGCGATGCAACTAAACTCTTCCGCCGTAGCCATAAGAAGCATTAGCGATTGTTTTGGCTGAGTCGTTATTTTAACACTTAATTCTATACGAAACCCAAAACGCGGATATGCGGAAATGCGGATGAGAGACGAATCGATCCAGTAAAAGATTTCGGGCGACATAAAAGATTTTGGCGGGATGCGTTGTCAGCGGCTGGCAAAGTAAAATGCGAGGAGGATTAAAGTAGGAAAAGATTTCGACTCCATAGCCATGTCTAGGCATATGCAGCACAGCTGTATCCAATAACGCTCAAAGTCCAATCGCGTTCATCCTTGTGACCTAAAAGACACCACTGCCGGAAGAATTATCCCCGACCACTAACTTATGATATCTCCAACTGTAGAGTAGATTGGTGGAAGGGTGCGTAGACCCTTTTAAGAAGCTAGTTTTTTGGTGCTGATTTGAATTAATACTTAAAGCTCTTGCTCGATAATAGTTGTAGTATGTAGAAAGAGCATGGTATCAGGCTCTAGTGATGTAGCAATCCAAAACTGTCTCGAGGGGCATTTGCCAGGCCTAGACAAGACGATTCTCACTCTCGGTGGCATTCCGAAAGCAGGGATTACGACGAGAGGGTCTTCAAAGCTTATATGATATTAATGGTCACGTTTAAGCAAAAATTCCTTTGTTACTTGAAAGAATTAATCCTGAGACGTGCTCAGTCATATACCATCACTCGGTGGTAGAGATAACCTGTCGTTATCGAATCACTATTTTTTTTTTTTGAAAAAAAATAAAATAAAAATGTTCGTCACGTTTCCCAGCTGAGGAAATCCTTCAATGATAAACACCAAGTTCGCTTAACCGCGCACATAATGTACTTGTACTACATGTTACCTCAAAATTGGTAAAAAAAAAAAAAAAAAAAAAGTACATGTACGAGTACATACAAGGGGCTCTTCATGTATTTGCTAGGTATACACCATCTGCAGTGACAGCCTCACTTCGCCACCTACTTGGATGGGACTTCGGTAAGCGAGGTACTGCAGATAGCAGGGTTTAGGACGAGATACTTTTTGCATCACTGTACTTGGGTGTGAGGGTAAATGATCCAATAGTTCTGTCTGGGCGCGAAATCAGCCCATAGGATATGGTTGCGATCACTTTTTTCCCTCAAAGTAATGAGCAGGAAAAGCGCTAATAGGAGCAGAGCAGCCCTGAATCAATGGGCACTCTACCATACTTTTTCCATCAAATTCTTTCAGATTGCGATCACTTTTGTGCACACCCCAGTACTGTACGATGAGTTGGAATGAGAATCTGATTTTGCGCAGTGTTGTTGGAACCTTCGAGTTTCAAACAAACCAGCTACACAGAGCGACTTGCTTTTATACTTCATCACTCTCCGCGGTATGGAAAGCGGAATTGTAACTTTTTGCGAGTGCTGTCCAACATATAATTTGAGGTGCACCGCAGTCAAACCTCTCCAGTTGAACACGGTCGGGGGGAGGAGGATAGCGTTCGAGTTGACGGGCTAGACAAGGACAACAAATTTAGGGTTTGGGTCTTATTTTGTTCGAAATGCGAGATTATTCAATTGGAGGTATTTAAATGGGGGTTTGCGCGTATTGCAGCATTTGTTTTTTGTTGTATGCATAATCACGATAATGGTTACTTGGAGCAACATGGAGGTTATGCCGACGCACTTGGTTCGGGCCGGAAATGCGACAGCTGAATGGAAGGCCTTGCATGTATTTTGTTGAAACCGCCAAGACAATTTTGTATCTCAAATTTCAGGCCGAGCCGACATAAATTTGCGATGCCCAAATCAACGCTTAACTTGATTCAAACAGGAAAGATATGTAAGTAACTCTCTCAACCTTTGGAAGCCTGAGTTAAGATCATTCATTGGTCCCACTTCAGAAAATCGAAGGGAAGCGAGGCGAGCTGTGGGACCGGCGACTCGAGTAGGTAGATTTATGTCTGATCAATCACGTGATATCTTGGAGGTATGATTATCGGTTTCTCATTACTGGATATGTACGCCTTGCGGCTACTGTGCGTCAATGTTAGGCCGGCAATTCCTACAATAATTCACGACTACCCCGCAATGCATGTTTCAATATATAATGCTCTTTAGGAAGTACGGTCTTTACCACGGTATCGTTTTCAGCGAAGTCTAATACCACTGCCGCCTATCCAAACAACTCTTTCTCATAACCACATCCAAGCTCTACATTGCAACATGAGCAGGACCGACCTTGGAACGTTTCCTTGCAATCATTGCGACAAAATTTTTAGCGACGCGGGCGGCTTGCAAAGTCACCAGAAATCGATGAACCACGCCGATCCAATCTTCAATTGCGAAGTTTGCCGTCGAATATTCCCCACGCAAGAAGACCTAGACCAACACCAAAATACCCCTCAGGTGCACATCTACTGCGCGGATTGCGAGGAGCCTACCAAAGGCAAAAGCGGTCTGCACCGACACCTGGTAACCACCGGACATAATCCTAAATTCTCGTGCCCTCAATGCAGACAACTATTTCTCTTCCAAAGCGACTACGACGAACACCTGGAGTCTGGGAGGCATCGCGAATTTAGGCCCTTTTTTGGCGGTAAAGGTTGTAATGACTGCAACCGACGCTTCCGGAGCCATCATTTTTTGATAAAACACCTCGATTCGTCCGGGCACGTTGGCAGGTACATTTGTGAGCCTTGTCAGGAAATTTTCGTACGGTACAAATTATTCCAATTACACCTTGATACAGACGAGCACAACCGCAATGTCAAGCAACAGGAAAGCTATGCTTCTGGAAATTCCGTTCCTCCAGAGGGTGTTTCCGGAGATTTAGATCCCACGGAATCCATTCATGTTCCTCCAGAGGGCGTTTCCGGAGATTTAGATCCCGTGGAATCCACTCATGTTCCTCCAGCCGAAATAACCTCAGATTCCGTCCCCGCTACGCAATCACCTGCAGTTGCAGATTACAATCACCCCAGCGAAACGGAGCCTAATGTGCAGCAAGACATCCCATTGGAAGGGGGAGATGCCAAATTCGAGTGCTATATTTGCGAAGGAGTCTACGGGGACCAACATGCATACGATGCTCACGTGAATTCGGCATACCATATTCGCCGGCAAATTGACGGCCCCAGCTGTTCTGATTGCTACTATTTTTCTACGAGAAAGGGCGCTCTTAGAAACCACTTACGTTCTACCGGACACGCTGCGGAATACCGTTGTGATCCTTGCCACCAAGTTTTCGGCACTAAAATGAATTTATTAACGCACCTGAAGCGCCATTGCAAAATCCAGTCGGACGACATACATTTGAATTCCGAGAAGCATAATGATAGCGAAGTTCCCTTATACAATTGTGGTAATTGCACTCGAGTATTCCCGAAAAAAGAGGGTTTTGCACAACACCTTGCCTCTAAAAGACATGTTGCCAAATACCGTTGTGATCCATGTCAACGAATTTTCCCAGCCGAATCGTATCTCGAATCACACCTCAATGGAAACAGACATCAGTACACGGTCAACGAGCAAGAAACCTACATTTCTCCGGAGTCCGCTCTCGCAGCACCCCCACCCCCAGAAACAGTCGCTAGAGCTTCCATCCCTGCCACGCAAACGCCCATCGGCGAAGAAAAAAATTTCTCCGATGAGGTGGACCCTAATATCCCACAAGACACCTCCCCCGGCGAAGACACTACCAAATTCGTGTGCCATATGTGTGAAGGACCCTACGTGGGTCAACAGGCTTACGATATGCACCTGAAATCGGTAAATCATATTCGCCGGGAAATCGATGGCTCCAGCTGCGCTGATTGTCAGTATTTCTGTGCCGAAACGAGCTCCCTTACGAAACACATAACGTCCACTGGGCACACTGCAAAACACCGCTGTGATCCTTGTGATCAAATTTTCAACGTGGAAACGGGCTTGTTAAAACACCAGAGAAATTCTCGGCGCCATCTCATGATCCAGGAAAGTACAGGGTCGATTCCCGCTGCAGAATTACCCGTTTGTGCAGATTGCGACTACTTCTGCGATACCAAAGAGGATCTGAAACAACATATACAAGATTTCGCCGGACACAACCCAAAATTCGCGTGCCAGATATGTTCAGGAAATGTCTACCTGGACGAACTTAGCTACAAAATTCATCTAAGATCTGTATATCATATTCGCCGCGGCTACAATAGCGGCACACGCGGAAGCAACAGACCTAAAAGCTATAGAAAAAATGGCTACAGACCCAAAGGCTTCAAGCCTCGATCCCAAACCTATGCTAACTTTCGTTGCTTGGAGTGCAACCGTACATTCCGATCCCAAAATGGTCTTGAAAAGCACTCTCAGAGTGAGGGCCACGGTACCCAACCGGACCACGATACCCGACCGGAGCAAGATACCCGACCGGAGCAAGATACCCGAACAGACCACCATACCCAACTGGAAGGCTTGAACGCCGCTGCTGTGGAACCGGACCCGTCCGCGAATAACGATGAACTCGAAGAACGCGAAAGTGGGGATGGTAGAGAGGTAGGCGGTATTCCGCTTGAAGGTGAAGATGTTTGAAAATAGTGGAACAGATTCTCAACTTGGAGTATAATTGTTGGAGTGATCTAGTATTGATGAAATGATTGTACCAGAGTACCCGGAAAGCTTTGGGGGGTTTACAGTGGATTTTTGGGAAGGGAGCGCAAATAGGTATGAAGGCCTTTGGAAGGAAAGGAGATGATTTATTTTGCGGTCGTGATGTTTATGATCATGTTTTTCAAGTGGTGTCTCTCATTTCGTCTTTTGGTTCTTTCGGGATTATTTTTATCGGTTTTTTTCCTTTATTTTCTTTTATTTTTCCTTTTTATTTCGTTTTTCGTTTTTTCGTTATTTTATTTTATTTCTATACTCCTCTCTCCCCCTTCACCCCCTTTCTTTTTTTTTTTTTTTTTTTTTTTTTTTTTTTTTTTTTTCTTTTTTTTTTTTTTTT
>JABYPW010001823.1:0-13506 GCA_016880775.1 Phymatotrichopsis omnivora | reverse complement strand
CGCGAATCACCTTGGATGGATTACAAAAAAAAAAAAAAAAAAAAGGAAAGACAATTTATCTTATGAATCCTCTGCAGCAACTCGCACACTCCGATGAGATGTATATGCCCGAAATTCTTCCGTTCCATATACTTTGCCGATGAGCTTCTCTTCGTCGTGCACAGCGGGCCCAAAAAGAAGCTTTTGTGCTTGGTTTTACGGATGCTAGAGCTTCTGGAATTATACGTCGTAGAGATTCTATATTGAATTCGTTGCGGTCTCGGGCATAGCGTTTCGCTTTACCCCAGTAGTATTCGTTCAGGATTTGGAGGAGAGGATGGAGGAATAGGGCTCGGGGATCGCTGTCTCTGCCGTTTAGGTTCGCGAGCATTATTAGCTGCTTTGCGCGCTCTTTTGAGGTGGGAATTTCGTCTTGAAGCTGTCATTTTTATCGTTGCTTAGTTACAGAGGCTGTTGTATTTTACTCGTATTTTCACATTAAATCACAGCGACACATTGATTGGCGCACGTCTAAGTGAGCCATACGTCAAAATCATGAGGTAGCATTCGGTCTTGGCAATATAGCTATTTTTAGAGCCACTAACCCTGGTTTGTACTTCACGTGATCCATACAAATTTCGGAAGAATGTTTCTCACTTGAAACTTAATATTTTTAAAATCAGCTTCTACAGAATTGTTCTACGCTTCAAGAGGAATAAATCTATAGAAAGAATATTTTTATTCAGAGTGTTGTGGGTTGCGTGCACCGTTTGCGAAGTGGGGGATTTTTGATGTGTCGCGCAAGTTGAACCATAACTCGGGAATGTTAACTAGCGCTGAATGGGAGCGACGTCCGGTCAAGCTCCGTAGCCGACCGACATCGTCGGACCTCGGCGAAGCTTATTGTAAAGCCGCACTAAGCTGCGTCCACAACGTAACAGGAACGTGAAGGTATACATGAATGTGAAAAGACACGCTACAACTCCCGGAATTTTAGAGGCAAGTTCGCCGACGAGTTTATCTGATCATCATCGAATGATGGGCTATGAATCCCACAGGTGCTTCGCCCGTTACCGCATTGTTTGAGGACTTGGCTATGTTATTTTGACTTGATTCCTCAGAATGGGTTATGATTTGTTTTCTAACGAATATTGGAGAAAATACATCTGACCGCGATGCAGTGCTTTGTGGAGTTGCAGTACCCATGGCAACTTGCAGCCTGCATGTGATAGATTTTTGAGAATTCACGACTGAAAACTTCGTTTCATCTTTTAAATACAAGAACAATGTCCAAAAAGCAACGCCTCCTCGTCCTCTATATCTCTCATTTTCTTTCTATTGCTTTTTTTCTTTTTTGCCTTTTTTCTTTTTTTCTTTTTTTTTTTTTTTTCTTTGAAAAAAAAAATAAAAAAAATCCGTATTAAGGGGGGAGGGAAGAATCCCACAGAACAAGAATACAACCTCTCGCAGCATTTGCAAGGTCGAAGATTTAGTCGGCTTGCATACTTTAAACCCATGGTCCAGTAGCCCACCGCTGAAGCCTCATCCATGCCCCCTCGGGTGAGAGTTTCGGACGAACATCCAGATAGAAACTTACTGAATCTGGTCGCTTGGGATCGCGTTTACCGCTATAAAAGTCGATCACGTATTCAATTTTCTTTCCGCAGCGGTCGACTACCCAATCGTGGCGGTCGAAGGGAGGTTGGTAGCTAGGAATGACGGTCAGTTGTAGATTGGAAACCAGAGGAGGGGAACGTAAATATACCCAAGGAGAACCATTAGGCGGGCTTTGGGAGTAAGCTTTTGAGAGTCGCCGGAGAAAGATACCAGTTTGGGGCCGCCACATCTGGTATACGTTAGCCCGTGTTGTCGCTTCTTCAAGGCATAAAATCAGAAATATTACTTCTCCGAGCCTCTCCCCGCCTCCCATTCCTTTATTTTCTTCCAAGCCCTTTCATTGACGGCATTGTGTATGGGCACAATAGTCCGCATATCCTCAGCTTTGGGATCCCACGCCTTTCTCTTCATGGCATTGAAAAACATTTCCTCCGAGGGATATATCCAATTTCCCAGCGGTTTCCCATTTTCGGGGGCTCCGCCGTAAACTTTTGGATCATGTTCGGAGTTGGAGCCTTCGGAGATGGCGCGTGGGATTGAGGAAATTTCTCGGTAGGTGTCGAGCTTGGGATGGTTGGAAGACAACCGGGGGTGGTTCGGCGGTAATGACTGGTTAATCGTGGCAGAGTCACAGGAAGCGGAGATCTTTTGGGAGGCGAGCCAGACAGAGCGAGCATTGTGGTCTACAGGGCAGGAGGGTTGTGGTGGGACATCGCTCGGAGCGTTGGAAGGTGTGTCGGAAGGCTTACCTCCGGGAGGTGCAGACGACATACTGTTTTCCCCTTCTCAAGCTGCTCTCTTTTCTCTTCGCTGGTGGATGTGGTGGTTACATGTAAAGCTGCACCGGCGGGCGTGGGGGAGGGGCTGTCTTATTAATGCACACTAGGGCACTCTATGTCAGCTCTCTCTAACCCCCCGCAATTCCATCTTTTATCTCAATTCCTCAACAATGGCCGATCAATCCATCTACACAGCGAGCACCACCGCTCCCGTGAACATTGCTGTCATCAAGTATACCGTTCCTCATCCCTTTCCTCCATCCCCAAATTCTTCCATACCCTCTAGAAGAGCTTTCTTCTCCATGAGCCCCTCCCTGTACCCACCTCCCCCGAATGCTAGCTCAGCTGACACTCCATCAGATACTGGGGGAAGCGTGACACAAATCTCAACCTTCCCACTAATTCCTCGCTCTCCGTGACTCTTTCCCAATCCGACCTTCGTACGCACACCTCCGCCGCTTCTTCCCCCGCCTTCACCGAGAACCGCCTCTACCTCAATGGCGAGCGCCAGGATGTCTCAGGTCCCCGCCAGACCGCTTGCTTCAACGAACTTAAGGCTCTCCGGAAAAAGCTCGAAGCTTCGAACCCTTCCCTTCCCAGACTTAGCGAATGGTTCGTCCATGTCGTCTCTGAAAATAACTTCCCCACTGCTGCCGGTTTGGCTTCTTCCGCAGCTGGGTTCGCTGCCCTTGTGAGAGCCATTGCGAACCTCTATGAGCTCCCCGCATCTCCGACAGAGCTCTCGAGAATTGCTCGCCAGGGTTCCGGGTCCGCCTGTCGCTCCTTGCTTGGTGGCTATGTGGCTTGGGAAATGGGTGAGGCTGCCGATGGATCAGACTCCCTTGCAGTAGAAGTTGCCCCTGCATCGCACTGGCCTTCAATGCGCGCCGCAATCCTTGTCGTTTCAGCAGCAAAAAAGGGCGTCTCCTCCACATCTGGTATGCAAGTCACTGTCGCGACGTCCGCTCTTTTCGAACATAGAGCCAAGATCATTGTCCCACAAAGAATGGCCGCCATGAAGAAGGCTATCCAAGACCGGGACTTCGAGACCTTTGCTGAACTCACCATGACTGATTCGAACCAGTTTCATGCTGTCTGCTTGGATACTTCCCCGCCTATATTCTACCTCAATGATGTTTCCCGTGCTATCATACGCGTTGTAGGGGAGCTGAACAGGCTTTCTGGAAGACGTGTAGCGGCGTATACCTTCGACGCAGGCCCAAATGCCGTTATTTATTATCTTGAAGAGAATGAGGCTACCGTTATCGGTTTGCTCAGACCCTTCTTATCTGATGTTCCCGGTTGGCCGTCGAAGTATGCATGTATTGTGAGGAAGGTCCCCGAGGGATTCGATGAAAAACTGTTCGAACCGCTTGTGGAGGGGCTCACTAGGGTCATTCTGACTGGAATTGGAGAAGGTCCGATTAAGACTGAGGACTCGTTGATTGGGGCCGATGGATTGCCGGTGAGGAAATAGATTTTATGCTAGATGGGTGTTCGTCTTTCCGTATGAACTATAAGAATACCATTTTAAGTTTGCGTAATAAAGAGATCATTCATATTTGGAGCATTTTGTTGGTTGTTTACTAATGGAGGATCATGTATATATCCATTAAACTTCCAATGCATAGTGGTAACAGGAGTATAATTAACGTAGAATTCGCTTTTTGACATTTTGCCCCTTTATTCCATACTATTTTCTTACGTATCCTTTTCATGCAACCCAAAAATTGGTTGCCTTCCAATGCTATCTCTTGTCAAGATATCCTTCAATTTTCTCGATCAAGTCTGCCTTTTTACCAGATGAGTCCAGGCCAACTATTTTCATCCAGGATTTGAGTGTAGCCACAGTAAGCTGAACATATAACCAGCCATTAGCATATCACATATTCTGCCACCGAAAACTGCACCAAGTTTATCAAAGCGTTCATATACCTTATTCAGTGCACCCTTCTCGTAAGCTGCTCTTACTTCATCACCCGGATCCTCTTTACCAAGAGCCCTACTCTTCTTTGGAGGTGCTCCGTCATCATCCACCTACATTGAAAATTAGATGCTAATGCTCTTTTAATACTATTATGAATGTGTGACATACAACAATCATGCGTTTTTTCCCTTTCGATACCTCTCTCACCTGCTGTGGCCAAGAATGTTTTGATAACTCTTCGCCCCATTCAAGAACGTACTTGCCAGAATGCTGATATCCCGAACAGAGTCAGCACGGAATAGCTCGCTTGGTTATTTTTGGTCCACAAACCTTGTGGATAAGCTTATATTTCGGTAATGTCGTGTCAACTGGCTGTTCCGGTAAGTCCTCATCCAGAGCAATGGCCTGTAAGATGCGGTAATGCCATTGAAGAGCTGAAAAATCAAAGTTAGACACCATGCGTCTTGAGACGACACAGGTAATGAATTTCAGGCTTACATGGATTTGAGTACTTCTGTGGATTGTATCCCTTTGGCATATGCAACTGCTTCACCACACACCTCATTTTATCGATTAAAGCTTCCGGCGCTATGATACCACCATTAATACCCATATTTTTCAGGAAATTCATGAAATCCTACAAACCTTTTACCAAAGTCATATCTGGATTCTGTCTGATATCATCCACAAACGGTAGCGCAATCAAAAACAGTCCTGGCGGCTGTACCTGTACCCCCTCTTCAATAATCTCGACACTGGGCACAATTGCCATGATACTTGGTGTAGTCCTTCGGCTGATGATGGCCCACGCGATACCAATCTTGTCACTCCGAACAAGTTTCTGATGAAGAGCAGCAAAAGTCCTCGTCGACCCAACAATCTCGGTTTCGTCGGGATATATAAACGTTGCCGGTTTAACATTATACTCGAATAACAAAAAAGAAGCAGGCTTAAAGCCAATAATCCGTATTATTGGCTCTCCGAAATTTCGCATCGATGTCATTTGCTCTGGTGTAAAAACAACCTGCTCTCCACCAAACTTGTAGCCTTTTCTGATTTCAGATTTACTCACAACCTTGGCGGTGGATTCGGCCATTTTCACTTGGGAGCCTTTGACAATTTGAGCCTTTTCCCCTCCTGTGTATATGTAGTGACTTCGGGCCTTTTCCTGTCGTTTGTAAAGCACGTAGCCCTTTACGCCAACTGCGAGGCCAGGGCCAATTTCAAGCTTGCAAGTGAACAAAGCCCTTTTGTTTATCGCCTTGGATTTGATTGTGGAGACCATTTCTTTTAATCTCAATTTCCCATTGACGGAGGAAAAGATTTGATCTTCGTCGTCTTCGTATGGAGACCGATATACAATGTCATCGTAGAATTTGGAAGGGTCGAAGACCTTCTTTCCGGGATTTGATATGCAAAATGGATCGATCATGATGCCGAGGTCGTATAGATCTCTAGCTCTGGTGATAGCGCTGTTTTTTAAAACTTTATCATCGGCGTGAGGATCGTCGTCGTCCGTCACTATGAACAGCCTTCTGGATTGGAAGTTTGCAGCCTTTGTCGTGAAAATTTGATTTGCTCCAAAAAGAAGATTTGCCATGGAAATCGGCTTCTTTGTTGGTACCATAAGTTCTTCAAATTCTTCGGGATCTGTGGAGATACCCCCGAAATTATTTTATCGCTCGAATTTAGACAAAAGATAAACAAATTACCTTCAAGCAACTTCTTCAATCTTTTGATGCTGCCCGCATCTGGCACGTCTAGGTCCATTAGTAAATAACAGTGAGAAAAACCTCCATTGTTTCCCGTCTCTCCCTGAAATTTCGTCTGCTCGGTTCCAAACAATAATATTCCCATCATGTCATTCGGATTAGATATGATCCTAGATTGCAACACCGCATAAGCGCATTCCAGCGCAGTGCGTATGGTAGAACTAGACTCCTCTTCATCAGAATGAGAGGATAGCATGGAATCGGAAACCTAAACGACCTCACATTTAGAGTCAAACTCGATATTGACAAAAGCGTTATCATACATGAATAGCGAAAAGTATCGCATCTTTCAACGATTGGTATTGCTGCGAATCGGTGTTAGTATCTTGCTTTCCCAATGTTCCCACTTCATGCAGCAGCTTACCATTGGGTCTTCCTCCTCTTCATCTTCAGTCGCATCGTCTTTTGGGTGCCACTTTCTGTTTTCGGTCATGGTTGTTGGTATGGCAAAAGGTCTTGTTGGAAAAGTTCAAGTGACTGTTAGAGAGTTCGTTCGCAATGGATAGTACTTGTGTAGACAGGTGCGGCGGAAGAGGAGACGCGTGTGCACCAACATAATGTGAAGACGCGTGACTAAAGTGGCAATACAAGTACAGAACATGTGACTACAAGATGCGCCACAAAAAAAAAAAAAAAAAAAGAAGTAAAGCTGAGAACAACCACTATATATTGTTTCACCCAAACTAAGAAACCATCGGAAGGTAAGGTGGAAAGATGCATTGGAAGGTATCGGGGGCAAATCCCAAAAGAGTGAACTTAAATAAAAGTAAGAGATACCTTCTTCTTTTCCTTCGGTCACTATTGTACGGACAGGGCGTGTACATCCAATTAAAGACAAAGACATAGTCACATACATAGGAGCGATACTCGCTAAGCGCCGTCAGGGTAACCTTCATACGGCTAAAAGTAAGAGATACCTTCTTCTTTTCCTTTGGTCACTATTGTACGGACCGGGCGTGTACATCCAATTAAGGACAAAGACATAGTCACATACATAGGAGTAAAAGTAAGAGATAAATACTCTCCTAACTATAAAGTATTTCGATTATCCTCACTACCTTGGTATCACTAAAGAGTAAAATATACTCCCAGTTTATGAAAAATTTTAGGGTAGATAGTTTTAGGCATAAACTCAGAAAAATTTAATAAAAGCTGTCAAGCCCTCTATCTCCTTTAGGCTTCTTAGCTCCTTTAAACCACCCCCTATATTCTATTAGTTCTCAGTTTTTAGTAATCACTACCCTTAATAGCTATCATAACTATGTTATACTACTTTTAGTCCTCCTACTACCCCTTATACCCTCAAATTCTACCTAAAATAATGTAGGAGGGGGAGGAATTTCATTTTATTTTTTTAAGGCCTAGAAGGGGTCTTTTGCAAAGAACTCTACTTATAGCTAAATTAGCTATAACATCAAAGAAATACATCTCCTATGAAAGAAAAGTAGTATAAAAAATCACTAAAAACAAACTACCTAAAATAAAAAGATCAAAGGTAGGTATAGTTTCATACATAAAAATATATCTAAAACAGAGTCAATGTGATGGATCACCCTATATAGAATGTAAAGGCTTAGTAAGAACTACCTTAGGCATAGTTCACAAATATTACTAAGTGAACTCAGATATCTTGGCTAACTAAAAGCTCAACTGAAAGGCAATTCTTCCTACAAGTTCAGTATAGCTTCTAAGGTAGAAGAGAGAAGAATGAATATATTCTTTAAGGCTCAAAGACACCTCAAAGGCTTTCATAATAGTGATTACAGAGAAGACAAGGTAGGTATATACTAAAGAAGGGAGGAAGGAAAAGACAATGACTAAGAAAAGATGTATGCTTAAATACACTTTTATTACCTAAGATAACAAACAGATGACAAATGGAATAGAAATATAGAGAACCATTTCATAATTTAGACTATACTTTAATTCTTAATCACTGAAACCTATAGAAGAGTGAGGAAAGGACAGGATATAATTAGTACTTGATTTGACTATCATCATGTAATACTCTCATAGGTCTCACTCCTATTTAGTGATAGTCTCTTACGATCTGAGTCCGATAATACAATCGTAACCTCATATATAACTAGGCTAATGTCGTATCATGCCAATAGCAGATGACATGGTAACTGTGGAGCTGACTTCCCATACTTATTGAAGGTTAATAGCAAAGCCATACTATGCCATGCTATGATATAAGATCATATAATAGGGGATTGTCTCCAAAGCACTTAATATAATGGTGAAGGGTAGAGATAGTATACTCACATATTGATAATATAAGCATAACCTCCATTATAGTATAGACTAAAAGGTACTAATAATACAACTACTATAGGTATTTATAACAGTTAATATTAGAAGAGTAAAGAAAAGTAAAGGATAAGGAAGATAATGCTAGGGGAGCTTCCTCTATAAGAGGCATCTAATAATTAACATATCTTAAAACTATATATGAAGAGTATAGACTAAGGGGTAAGGGGGATAGAGTATAGGGATATGGTTAGAGGGGAATACTTTATACCATAATGCTCCTATGTATGTGACTATGTCTTTGCTCTTAATTGAGTGTACATACCCTATCTATACAATAGTGACTGAAGGAATCCAAATAAGGTGAAAGAATTTGTGCTACTAGAACTACTACTTGAAATTTATAAGTATAAGTATATATAGAAATTTGTGTTTTTATTTTACAAATATAGTTATTCCAATTTTATATAGTTACTAGTTACCTTAGTAGTTTGTATGCTATTTAAAACTAGTAGAGACAATATTTTTCACTAGCCATTATCATAGCTAGTTACTAATAGATAGCATATTTTAGCATTTTATATTATTGATTGCAATATATTTAGAGGAATACATTAGTACTATAAGGGAAGGTGTAACTCAGGTGAGACTTTTTGGATATTATTTGGAAGATTTATGATATGTAGATATGCTTGGTAGAAAATAGGTAATTTTTATAGAGATTAGTTACTTCAGGGTCTTTTAGCAATTATTCAGCTATTATCTTAGCCTATATTACCTATATATTATTTTTGATTAGGTTTTCTATTACTAGGATATTCACTGTACTAGGTCTAATATTATCTTTTAAAGCTAAGCTATAAAATGCTACAGATCCTTATACATATGGTAGTAGTCCTCACATAAGCTTGTATATTTGTAGGGGGATAACAGATTATCCTATTCTGATTTTTTTAATATTCTATAGTATAACATATACTCTGAAGGGTTTGTATTAGCCATATCTCTTTTTTTAACAGTATAAATATATCTAGGTCCTAAGTTTATTAGACTATAGGAAAGGTTAGGGGGAGGGAATATTTTATAGGATAGAATCCTTTAATAGGGGCTACTCTAATTATAACAGATCACCCTATATAGAATGTATGAATTTAGTAAAGATACATTAGGCATGCTTTATAAGTATTACTAAGTAAACTCAGATATCTTAACTCTTGAATACTCAACTGGAATGATATCTTTCCTGTATGTTTAGGATAAGGACCTCTTATATAGAAGAGAAAAAAGATGAATATATTCTTTAAGGCTTAGAGGTAGACTTAAAGGGGTCTAAATAGCTATGTACTAATGAGGGAAGATAAGAAGAGAGATAAGACAAACACTTATATTTTCTATATTATAAGTTTTATATCCTCAATCCTCTAGTATAGCATTTACACTTAATTAAAAGTAATATATAACTAGTTGAAAGATGATAATAAAAGAAATCCTCCTTAAAAATACTACCTGACTATGTAAGGTAGAAGAGGTCAGTATTACAGATGACTGTACCAAGTGGTCTACCTAGGTACTAGGATATGTATAGAACTTGTTCTAGGTTAACTATAATATATGTCAGAACCTGTGATCATCCTATGAGCCATGGAACCACATGATAAGTATTATCGCCACTGAGCCCTGACTAAGTAAGGTAGGGCATTTACAATACAACATTCATGAGATTGGATGTATATAATCGATGACAAGGCTTATCACCTTAATCTTATCATGATATGCTGATCGGTCATATCATTGGAGGATAGGACTTGAAGAAGTTTCTTCTCTGAAGGTTCTGAATAATTATGCTAAACCTTTCTCTAATTCTCTAACTATGAACTGATCTCCTTCTAGGGAATTGTAAAAGAATATAGGAATCTTGATAGAATATTTCGATGGGGTTTATTTCCTTTATAGAAGTTTCTCTGTAGCTCCTCAGATAGAAATAGGTATTTAAGAGGGAGCAGATAAGTGATGTGTTTTGTTTCTTCTTCTTCTCTCTCTAGCTGTCATCTTAAGTCTTATACTATCTTTGAGCCTTAAGAATATATTTTACCTTACTTTGATAAATTCTTCATCTTCTTGTAACTCCTTAATAAAGGTAGAAAATATAAGCAGTTCTAACTTACTGGTTGAGATATCTGAGTTCACTTAGTAAGACCCTCTTATAAAGCTTCTTATACCTATACCTGCATCTATATCCTCAACGAGTCTCCTATTACACTATATTCTAATCGAGATAGCTTCTCAAGATATCAAAATGACTAAAGCAGCTACTACCTTAACACTAGTTGTTGGAAACAATCTCAATAGGCCTACTAAGCCTAGTTAAGCCATATACTCTTTTGCTTCCTCTACAGGGATCTATGAGATTATCTTGTAGCCAGAGGAGCTGGAATATGCAAAAACCCATCAAGAAGTGATCCTTAATGAATATAATCGAACCCTCAAGGCCATCATTGATGGAAGGGAATTTTTGGGAGAAGATATTTTTAAAGCAGTAAAAGAAGACCTTAATGCTATATTCTTGAAGCAAAGAAATGATGTTGCCACCATTCTCTACTCTATAATCAAAGTCTACTAGGAGCTTAATACAGTACTCCTATCTATGATAGTAGCCTTCCCCTCTACTATCACCACATATCTGCTCTAAGTAATTGAGTAGATCTAGAAAGAGTGAAAACAGTATGCAGTCTAGTTAGCCAAGGTAAATGCAGTCTATAGCTTGAAGGTACATGACATAGAAAAAAACCTCTTCAATATGCAACAAAGGTTGATAAAGGCCAACTAGTAAAGGTTAAAAATAGATAAGTAAACCTCTTACCTTATAGCCCTTTAAGCTGAAATTTATCTAATTGAAAAGATACTCAAGATATAAAAGAAAACTTCACTCCTTCTACAGTCCCAGCTGACCTAAGTATAGGAGGAAATCCTCTGCTTGGAAGCTTAGAAGGAAGCCTCTACCTCCTCCTTATCCAAGAGAAAGGAAGAGGTAAAAACCCTGGAAGAGAAAATCACTAGGCTAGAGGTAGATCTTGAGGAGTAGAAGGAGAAGCATAGGTAGATGAAGAGGCCTATGTCTCCTCTAATTCCTCCTCCACCATAAAGTGTCTCCCTAGTTACCTCTATAATGGATCATAATCTATTCCATTGCTTGCTTCCTACCAATTTCTAAGACCCTAGGGATGCTTAGGACTTCGACTCCTTTCTCCTACAAAGATCCTCACCTGAGCCTACATAAGCCCCATAGATACAAGGCCTCACTACTAATAATATTAAGGATATAGTGTCTAGAATCCTTACCCAGCAAATGCTATCTCCTTGGGATTAACCCCTAGTTATACCTATTCCTCCTCCTACTCACTCATATTACTCTAGTGCTATACCACCACCACCAGTGCCAAACTACCTTTAAGGGGCTAAAGCTAAGGGATATAACCAAGTTTAGTAGGAATCTATAAGAGATATAGAAGTTCTTAATATAATGTGAAACCTACTTCAATCTCTAGTCTTAGGCTTTTACTCAGGACTAGGTAAATGTTACAGCCACAGTACCAACGGCCCACGCGCGATGATGAGTTTAGTTAGATGAGCAACTTCCTGTGAGTATACCCCTGCGCCATGTGAAAGGACTACGTGACAATGGGCTCTGCCTCAGGATGAGTCATATGTGGCACCTCTGATGAAGATGAGTCAGGGTCTGACTCACCCGTCATCCTCTCTCAAGCGTACCTCACATGATCGGATGAACTTGAGTAACTCCTGCGCACTAGTCACCTGCGGTTGCTATGACTCAAGCCGATCAAGCCAGTAATCGCGTGATGACGATCTTGCCCGAAGATCGGCGATCCGAGCTCAGACCATAATGCTGATCATTTTCGTTATGACTCCTAGGAATGTTAACGATCACATCAGATGATAATAGAATGAGTCGTGGGATTTCTAAGGGTTTCTTTCAGGTTCTATTTCTTATGTAATCTCCTTTGTCATAGATGACTCATTTCTTTTGGATGGAAGGGTATTTAAGGACAGTTGTTGGTCGCTTCTTGTTCTACATCGCGAAAGAAATCTTCGAGCTCAATAGAACCCTCGCGCACAACGGAATCGAGACCAAGCTCGAATGGGTCCCGGCACACAAAGGAATCCACGGCAACGAACAAGCAGACCAAGCGGCAAAGGCCAAGTCCAAAAAACCCGAAGCCAACCCCAAGAAAGGAACCTCCACCAAAAAGAAAGTCGTAACAAGATCCGTAATCCAGTCCAAGACCAAGGCTCGGCTATGGAAACTCTTCGAAGATTACGCCGGCAAACCGATACCAAAGAAACCCGACCCGTACACCACCATCGACAAATACTCGGCAGCGCGAGCCTTCCAATTCAGAACCGGGAGAGCCTACGTCCCGAACATGTGGCACTACAACCGACAACAAAACATCTGCACCTGCGGAAGACCACAGAGCATCCAACACTACCTGCACGAGTGCACGACCCCCGCCCCCTGGAGAAACCTGATCAAAGGCCATAGCACACAGGAAATCCTTTACGAGAACACGGACCTCTGGACCAAGTTGGTTGAAAAAGGACTCGGCAAACCCCCCCACCCTCCACCCGAACCCCCGACGGTAGTGATAGCTGTAAGAGGAGGACCAAGAACGGATGCGTAGAGAGCGGAGGACTTAGCGATGGATCTGTTTTTGCGCGTTTCTTCCTTATTTTTCTTTTTCGCCTCTTCTTTGTCTTTTTTCGCGTGTTTTTTCTTTTCGCGTTTTTCCTTTTTTGGCACGAGTAGGCGGAGGATCATCCTGTTTTCTTCGGTTATGTTCTTGCTTTTAATTAAGTGTAAACGCCCCGCTGGAGGAAATGGGATGTAAAATAAACAAATAGGGAATATAAGAAAGGTCGCTTCTTGTTCAGGCTTCTCAGACTCTTCAAACCCCCCCCTACATTCTACCTTTTCCTACTCCTCTTTTACGCTCTTCTTTTATCACTTTTCATCGTCATAAAAGCTGCTCGGCAAAAAACAACGACCTAGAATACCTTAGCCTCGTTGTCCAGAGGATAGGCGCTCGGATAGAGCTTGCTCCACAGGGGACTATCCACATCTGGACAAGAACCGACGGGTTCCTGGTCGCGCATCACCACC